>SJYC01054285.1:0-92606 GCA_006408675.1 Madoqua kirkii
AGTCAGACATGACCGAGCGACTGAACTGAACTGAATATGTATAATAACACAATATAGTATATTTTCTAATGTATAGCTTCTATGATTAACATTTAATTTACAATGTGTGATATAATAATATGTATGTCTAAAGATGGGACAAAGTAACATTTGGACATCCATCTGTATGGAGGAATATTAAGAAACCATGAAAAATAATTTTTACAAAAACTTTAATGACATGAAACAATACTTTTGTCGGATACCACATTGCAAGGTATAGAACTGTTTGTGTGAAGAAGATTATTTGGAGATTTGCCCATTAAGAAGTCAAAAGAAAACACCAGGCTTCTCTGTCCATGGGATTTTCCAGGCATAATTCTATTTCACTAGGCAGGAACCAGTGATGCAGCATCATTGTAAAGACTGTGTCAAAGGTATGGGTCCTTAACTTTATAAGAAAGGAGGAAACATTCATTTATATTTTCAGTAAATAATTAGAGTGCTTACAATTGCCACATAGTCTTCTAGGTGCTGAAGAAAGAGCAATGAATTTTAAAATACATAATCAAAGATAAGAAAATTCCATTTTAAGATAACCAACTCTCATTGTAAAATAAAGATTTTAGGGAAAGGGCAGAATTTATTCAAGAAATGAAGAGAATGGCCTCTGTGGAGGAACTAGAGATTCTATTAATAATTTCATTCCAGGGCACATTTGCCTGGCTCTTCAGAGGGAGCATTGCTCTGATTATCAGAGGACAAGACAGTTGACAGAGCTGATGGGGGGATTGCTGAAGGGCAGGAGTGTGAGCGAGGGGTCACTTTTATTGACACACGTGTTCGAGTTCCCAAAGTATGGAGAAATTCCATATGCCATAACAATGAGATCTCAAAACTATGCCCATTAAGGAAACAAAACAAAAAAAAAAATTAAATTTACTGCTGTAATAAAATGTGCCCCATGTGGCTAACATTTGGAGATTTGTTTTCACTCTACCTTGCCACAGACACACTTGACAGTTCCCAGGGTGTCAAAGTATAAATAAAACTAAAGCTTCAATTCTGAGTGGCACAAAAAGAGACCTTCTGAAGCTCCCAAAGGCTTAGAGTTAGTGTTTTGAGTTACTGTGTTAACATAGTGCTTGAATAAATAAATACATGAGTAAGTAAATAAATAAGGAATGGACTTATTATATATGGACTGTAACTTCAAAATCTTAACAGAAATTCAAGTCTACATGGGTGATATAAGTGACATGTTCTCAAAGGAGAACGATGTGAACCCAAATGTCTGAGAGAGGTTAGCTGTGTTGAACCTCCCTTTGGGAGCAAGCTAAATAATAATAGAGTAGATGGGAATTAAGTTTGAGATTTCAGAAGTCCAGATGAGGTTGGGACCTCTTAGGCTTTTAGGCTATGAGTTCAGAACCAGAAAAACTTAAGCAGTATCTAAGAAGCAAAGGAGCTTTATTTTAGGGGGAGCAGGGCTCAAAAATCACTGCAGATGATGATTACAGCCATGAATTAAAAGACGCTCACTCCTTGGAAGAAAAGTTATGACCAACCTAGATAGCATATTCAAAAGCAGAGACATTACTTTGCCAACAAAGGTCCGTCTAGTCAAAGCTATGTTTTTCCCAGTGGTCATGTATGGATGTGAGAGTTGGACTGTGAAGAAGGTTGAGTGCCAAAGAATTGATGTTTTTCAACTGTGGTATTGGAGAAGACTCTTGAGAGTCCCTTGCACTGCAAGGAGATCCAATCAGTCCATTCTAAAGAAGATCAGTCCTGGGTGTTCTTTGGAAGGAATGATGCTAAAGCTGAAACTCTAGTACTTTGGCCACCTCATGAGAAGAGTTGACTCATTGGAAAAGACTCTGATGCTGGGAGGGGTTGGGGGCAGGAGGAGAAGGGGACAACAGAGGATGAGATGGCTAGATGGCATCACTGACTCGATGGACGTGAGTTTGAGTGAACTCCGGGAGTTGGTGATGGACAGGGAGGCCTGATGTGCTGCAATTCATGGGGTCACAAAGAGTCAGACACGACTGAGCGACTGAACTGAAGAAGCAAAGGGGAGGTAAAAAGATATATAAGAATGTATGAATAGGCATCTATACAAAGAAGCCAGTGCATGCTCAGCCACTCAGTCTCATCCGACTGTTTGCAGCCCACCAGGCTCCCCTGTCCATGGGCTTCTCCAGGCAAGAACACTGGAGTGAGTTGCCATGCCCTCCTCCAGGGGAACTTCCTGACCCAGGTATTGAACCAGTGTCTCCTGCCTTGGCAGGTGAGTTCTTTATCACTGTGCCACCTGGGAAGCCAGAGCAAGTGGTAAATCCAGTGACTATCAAGTAAACTCCATGAGAATGCAAGTCCTGATAGGAAACCGCAGGCCAGGGGATCAAGAAGGCAGACTGAGGGTGGAATGTGGAGGCAGATGCAAAGTTGGGGAGATGGTGAGCTTTAAAACACAAGGTCTGGGCTTTTAAAAGAAAGGAGAGAGTGGTTCCATGTAGGAAATGACATGAGCAGTAACATGGAAGAGACGAAAGATCACAGTCATATCATGGTAAATATGACTCAGGTTCATCCATTCAGTTAAAAATATATTTTGCAAATGCCTGTTTTATGCCAAACACTGTACAGAGACTGAACCTAAACAATCATACTCTGCCACATGGAGACAGGCAAAATACAAGTAAACAAATACATGATTGCACACTAGTAGGTACTACACAAACATAAGTGCCTGAAGGAAAACATGAAGGACAAGGGCACTGGATGGATGATCAGGGAAGTCTTCTCTGAGCTAGTGACTGAGATGTCCTGGTAAAGAGAGTCTATTTGCACAAAGACTTTAAGATTTAAAAAAAAAAATCACAAACCAACACACACAAAAAAGAGGAAGAATTTAAAAAGAAAGCCAAAACCTCTGTGTATTAGAGCATTCTCCTCCAAGTTTAAATCACATTCCATCAGAAAAATATATTTGAGAGACTTCTCATGGTCCAGTGGTTAAGAATCCACCTTGTAATGCAGCAGATGCACGTTCAATCCATCCCTGGTCAGGGAACTAAGATCCCACATGCCTCAGCGCTACTAAGCCCACTCACTGCGAACAAGAGAGTCTGTGCAACCACAATGAAAGATCCCACATAACATAATGAAGATCCCATATGCCACAACTGAGACCCAACACAGCTAAAGGAAGAAAGAAACATTTTTTGAGCAAGCACCCTTCATGCTTATTTTTGTTTACTTATAAATTATATTTATGTATTCACTGGGTTTCCCAGGTGGCTCAGTGGTAAAGAATTGGCCTGCCAAGGGGGGACGGGTTTCATCCCTGGGTCGGAAAGAGCCCCTGGAGAGAAGGAAGTGGCAACCCAGTCCTGTATTCTCGCCTGGGAAATCCCATGGACAGAGGAGCCTGGTGGGCTACAGCTCATGGGGTCACAAAAGAGTCAGGCACGACTTAGCAACTAAACAGCAACAACAAATTACACTCATTATTTCCACTAGAAGTATAACCAAAAATAGAAATTGTAAAGGAAGAAATGAAAAAGAAAGTGGAAATTCTGTTTTCTCCTTCCCACATAACAGTGAAAGGTCATGCACACGTAGGAGTCAATTTTCTCCCATTCCACAGCATTGGAAGAAGGGTAAGGGTCGGGGGGAGCCGAGTAAACAAAAAGAGAGTGAAGACTAAGGGGTTGAGAGTTGGTCTGGGGGGCTTTCCCACTGGCCTTCTAAGCTATGGCAAGGAGTTTAGATTTTATTACAGTCTGTGGGAAGTCACCCAGGAACTCTGAGCAGCAGATATTACCCAGCTTTGCTTTGAAAGATCACTCAGTGCGCTGTGTGGAGACTAGATCAGATCAGAAAAGGGAAAAAGTAAAATCATGGCGATCACGAGGGGAACTATTGCTAACCCAGATGAGAGAAAAAGAGTAGTTAAAACTGAGATGATCCTGGGAGGGATATAAATACATGACACATTTAATATAAATTGTGAAGGTAAGTGAGTCAGGTGTAAAAGTTGGGGAGACTTTTGAACACCTTACATTTAAAATCCCTGTGCGATGTTCCAGTGGGATTGTTTAGTGGGCAAATGGGGAAGTGGTTTAGGCCAGAAATGTAAACGAAGGCATCGTTGGCACAGAGATGATGAAAGCCATGAACAGAATAACACCATCTGGGATGAGAACACAGAAAGGGAAAGGATCCTATTCAGGACGAAATCCAGAGAACAGCCAAGAAATAAAAGAAACTCAGAAAACTAGGAGGTCGCTGATCTCAAGAGAGAGTCCAAGAAAGAGAGAAAAGGGAATTGGGTGGAATTTGGCAACCAGATCAAGGAAGGTAAGTACAGATAAGCATCCATCCAAATTGGCAACTTAGAGCAGTTTTAATGGAATTTTAAGAACAGGGTTCAAACAGGAGTCGGTTGAAAATTGAAAAGTGAAGAATGAGGAAGGAGGCATATTAATAGAACATGTAGGGAGCTGTTTTAAAAGTAAGGTGCTGCATGGGTTGGCGATGGGGAAGTCTGGAAAAGGAATGGAAGATTCAAATGGAAACTCCCAGAGCACACTTGTAAGTTGTTGGGATGAAGCAACAGAGAGGGTGAGAAAGATGAGTAGGAGAGGGAAAGGAGCTGTGCACAGACCCAGGTCCGTCAGTGGATTTGGTGCCAGGATGACGAGTGAGTTGTTTCTTATGGCCTTTCATCTTTTTCAAGGAAATAAGAGGCGAGGTCATCAACTGAGACTGGAGTTAGGGAAGAAGGAATGGAATGTAGGAGATGTGGGGAAAGAGAAAATCTAAAATGATATTCTCACAGAAAGGAGCCATGATCTTAACTGAGAAAAATGGCAGGACTGTCTGGTAACAAAGAGAATCCATTTGGCTTCAGAGATGATAGATTTAAAACAGACAGATGATTTCCCCAGCAGTGATCAGCTGTTCAGGGGCTAAATTCATCCACCCTTGAACGTTTGTCTTTTGGTTGAGTATTAATGAGATGGTGAAAAGTTTCAAGGTAGGGTGGATCTGTATTTGAAAAGACAGAGGGTAAACATGCAGACCCAAAGAAAAGATTTAAAATACCTAGATATCCATCAGCAGATGAATGGATAAGAAAGCTGTGGTACATATACACAATGGAGTATTACTCAGCCATTAAAAAGACTACATTTGAATCAGTTCTAATGAGGTGGATGAAACTGGAGCCTATTATACAGAGTGAAGTAAGCCAGAAAGAAAAACACCAATACAGTATACTAACACATTTATATGGAATTTAGAAAGATGGAAATGGTAATCCTGTATGCGAGACAGCAAAAGAGACACAGATATATAGAACAGTCTTTTGAACTCTGTGGGAGAGGGAGAGGGTGGGATGATTTGGGAGAATGGCATTGAAACATGTATAATATCATATAAGAAATGAATCACCAGTCTAGGTTCAATGCAGGATACAGGATGCTTGGGGCTGGTGCACTGGGATGACCCAGAGGAATGGTATGGGGAGGTGGGTGGGAGGGGGGTTCAGGATTGTGGACACATGTACACCTGTGGTGGATTTATGTTGATGTATGACAAAACCAATACAGTATTGTAAAGTAAAATAAAGTGAAAAAAAAAATGCTAAGAGAAAGAGTCTATACCTGGGAGACTCCATTTGAGAGAGAGAAAGATTGTCTTTAGAGCCCAGAATAAAGCAGTTATTTTCTTCATGCATGCATGCTTGCTAAGTCACTTTAGTTGTGTCTTTTTGTGATTCTTGGACTGCAGCCTGCCAGGCTCCTCTCTCCATGGGATGTTCCATGCAAGAATACTGGAGTAGGTTGCCATACCCTCCTCCAGGGGATCTTTCTGACCCAGGGATCAAACACCTATCTCTTATGTCTTCTGCCTTGTCAGGTGGGTTCTTTACTGCTAGTACCATCGGAGAAGCCCAGTGTTCTGTTCTTCCCCTTGGAAACAAAGGCATAAGCTCATCCATGAGCTCCTTGCCAAGGTGAAGGCAGGCAAACAGTGGCTGAGAGGCCAGATGAGGCTGATTGTGACCCTGTCCATGTTTACACCATGCTCTGTGCATAAGACTTGTGACACTAGGAAGCACTGGGAGAGTATTAGCTTAAGCATGAGATAAATTTTTATCACAGTTTATCTAGTATCAGTGGACTCACATTCTTCCTCTATAGCCAGGTAATAGTTCATCTGGGATTAACACAATGAATTATAAGAGGAGAGGCTTGAAGGCAAACAGACTCCTTGAGCACTGACACGTCCTCTGGAACTTTTACAAGCAGGACTTTTATTGATGCCTAAGGACCACAGAGTTTGGAAATTCAGCCAAATTCTAAACTTTGCCTCCTTAAATACTGTCTCTACCTTCATCTGGATTCATTTTGTCCCCTTAACAGCTGTACATTATAACAATCCAGTTGAGCCCCTTATATAAACAATTCCATACATACCAACTCATTATATTAAGAGATTGTACCATTTTGTAAACACATTAAATCCAAGTGACAGTTCATTCACTATTTAAAAACTAAAAAATCATTACCCTTACACTTGGCTAATTAATACACACTATCAATATCTCCCTACCATCCACATATACTTTGCTTATGTCGTACATAAGCTTTTTTAAAGAAATTAGAATCAGCATAAATATTTCCTGGGTTTAGTCTGAATCCTGGCTGATCACATGTATTGTGTTTCCCTCGTGTTTCACAAGCCAACTATCCTATAATGAAGCATGTCAACTTTACTACTGTAGTGAGCATTCCTTCACAGTCAGCCAGATGTTCTGCATCAGTCAAGGAAATTAAAAAAAATAAAAGAAACCTTCAGAAAATAGTTAACAAAATAACTCTATTCCTAGGGGGACAGAGGTATGCAGTCCCTCCAAAGTGTCTGCTCTAATCCAATAGTGGTTTAGGTTCTTTTCTTAAATAATCAGTGCGCGAGTATAGTCTTTGCCTTTTCTGCTGATGCTATCATGGATACTGTGCCTACAGACACTGGGCACCAAGCTGGCAGGAAAAACAGCACCAAGCAAAGGAGAAGCGTGGGCATTTGAAGCTCAGGATCTGGGTCTGAATCCTGGCTCCAGCACTTGCCAGCTATTTTATCGAAGTCCTCTCTGCCTTATCTTCTTTACCTGCAAAGTGCAGGAAACACCAGTACTCAGTCCACTGGGGTTTTGTAAGTTTTGGGAGACATAATACATGTGAAATCCTTGAACAGTGACTGAGACATAGTGAGAGGTCAATAAACGGAAACTAGTATTATCTTACTGTACTTCCTCTGCAAGACCTCTCTGAGCAAAATGAATAACAAAGATTTCAACTTTTGAAAATGAGCTTTATTTTCACAAAAGTAAAAAGTGTATCTAGGCCTCGGTCTGTTGTAAAAGGAGACTTGTTTTTGTTCAGTCACTAAGTCATGTCTGATGACACCATGCACTGCGGCACGCTAGGCTACTCTGTCTTTCACTGTCTCCTGGAGTCAAACTTACGTCCATTGAGTTGGTGATGCCATCCAACCATCTCTTCCTGTATTGCCCTCTCCTCCTGCCCTCAATCTTTCCCAGCATCAGGGTCTTTTCCAGTGAGTCAGTTCTTCGCATCAGGTGGCCAAAGTATTGGAGCTTCAGCTTCAGCATCAGTCCTTCCAGTGAATATTCAGGGTTGATTTCCTTTAAGATTGACTGGTTTCATCTCCTTGGAGTCTGAGGGACTTTCAAGAGTCTTCTGCAGCACCACAGTTCAAAAGCATCAGTTGTTTGGCACTTCGCCTTTTTTATGGTCCAGCTCTCACATCCATAGATTTGGGGCTTCTCCAGTGGCTCAGTGATAAAGAATCTGCCTACAATGCAGGAGTCACAGGAGATGCAAGCTGGACCAACTTTCTTTATGGTCTGGCTCTCATATCAGTACATGACTATTGGAAAAACCATGGCTTTCACTATACGAAACTTTGTCAGCAAAGTGATGTCTCTGCTTTATAATACGCTGTCTAGGTTGGTCATAGCTTTTCTTCCAAGAAGCAAGTGTCTTTTAATTTCATGGCTGCAGTCACCATCTGCAGTGATTTTCGGAGCCCAAGAAAATATCTGCCACTTTTTCCACTCTTTCTCCATCTATTTGTCATGAAGTGATGGGACCAGATGCTATGATCTTAGTTTTTCAAATGTTAAGTTTTTAGCCAATTTAAAAAGGAGATTACTCAAACAATAATAGTTTTCAGGTTAAAAGCTGGGAAATTACTAAAGTAATGAAACTTTTTCTTGTGTGGTTCATGAATACACTCTAAAAACAGTTCCAAAACATACTTCTAAAAATGTTTAGAGCAGTGGCTGTGTCACTAAGATGTGAGTTATCCAAGTCTGGATTCATTTCTAGATTAAATTCTGGGATTTTTAATGTAAAAAAGTCATAGCAATTTAGATACCTTAACACTAGACATATCAAGAAAGAAGAATCAGTGGCCCTATTGGCTTTTTTGTTTTTTAAGCAAAGCTGCCCGTAGATTGGCAAACTTTTAGATCTAACACATTACTTTCCTCCTTAGAGATCACAGACTGGAGTAATCTTCGTATTTATGATTTCAGTAAACAAATATTTCCTAGCATCTAATTATTTTCAGTACATCTTTGCATTTTTATACTATTTTCAATATAACTTTGTGTTCTTAATGGATACCAGTCTGAAGGGAATTAAGTCCTCTGCTAAATACAGTCCAGAGTATCATCTGATGCTTCATTCCAGGATCTGGTAAATCCTTGCACAAGGTGAATCCTTGGTAAATACCTCTTGTAGCCAACCCAACTGCTCACACTTCACATGAGCCCCTTTCTTCGTGGATTTTCCCCACAGCTAAACACCCTGATTCCAAGGCTGATTTCACTAATTCTCAGACCTCAGTGCATCAGACTGCCCAGGGGAGCTTGGGAGCTTGCAGGTTCCTGGGGCCTCCACAGGTCTTGGGAGGGGTACTTGCCGGGTGGGCTTGGGTCTCTGCATTTTAGACACATGATCCAGGAGATTCTGAGGCAGGACGCCCCACTGTCTACTCTTACAGCAACACCAGAAAAGAGGTAAAGGCAACTGGAATCCAGTTGACTTGGCTTGAATCACATCTCTACCACCAACATGCTCTGGGAATCTGTGCAAATTGGTTAACCGCCCTGAAATTCACTCGCTTCATAGGATTGCTAGGAAGGGAAAATGAGATGATGCATGTAGTTAGTTAAGCACCCAGCAGAGCGGTGGCACAGAGAAAGTGCTCCATAAACAGCGCAGAAACCATGACTTCATTCACTTCCAGACTGTGGTTAAATCACCTGTTTAGTTTTCTCTTTTTGGATTTGTAACAATTTAGATATATTTATGGCTCTACTTTACATTTGTTCCGTTTTCACCCCTTTCATAAGAACTGAATGCTACGGTCTATGTCTGAGCAGGGCTCGGATACCTCATTATAAACCTACGTGTGTGTCTAATTACTGCCTAAATGGGCACACCTCACTGCACCCTTTAATCTCAGTGTCTCATTAGAGTGCTCCATTTGCCACCTTGTTATTTCACATCTTTTCACCCAGGTCCTCTTTTTTTTCTGTTCCTCCTTTTAGTCCTCACATCTTCCTATACCCATTTCTTTATTCATAGTATTAAATCCCTCCTTTTATGCTTGTCATTATTACCTCCTGTCTGCACAGCTCATTACATCCCTCCATCTGTGAGCCTCATTATGCCATTTCATTTTTATCTCATTACACTTGTTATTTCACATCTCTTCACCCAGGTCCTCTTTTTTTTCTGTTCCTCCTTTTAGTCCTCACATCTTCCTATACCCATTTCTTTATTCATAGTATTAAATCCCTCCTTTTATGCTTGTCATTATTACCTCCTTTCTGCACAGCTCATTACATCCCTCCATCTGTGAGCCTCATTATGCCATTTCATTTTTATCTCATTACTCCCTCATCATGCACATACTATTAGTTCCTCCATTCATGCATGGCACTGCATTCTTTCTCTCTGCTTCCTATCACAACCCACCCTTTCTACCCTCCCCCATTTAATGCTGCCATTTATAAATCACATTACATCCCCCCAAATGCCTTCATCTTTACACCCAATCATTTATGCATCTCATTACACCACTGCCCAGGCACATTTCTATGTGCATTTCTATTTGTACATCTCATTATGGCTCCACAGACACGCACATGTCATTACCTGCCTCCCCTTTCAGATGTTCACACTGCATTGCATCTTTTTATGTTTGCCTCTCATTACACCCTATACTCCTAGGTTTGACAACAAGCTAACAAAAACAGACAGATAAATATGTTACTTGCTTTTAGAAAATGAAATATGTTTTTCAGGCACCTAACATCAATGTTTCTTTTAAAAGCCATTCATTTCAAAAAGATTTACATATATTTATCTAGCTAAGAGGCAAAAAAACACCATTTTATATGCATAAAAAGGAGCTTATCTTACTTTGTTCATATCATCATCATTATCACTACTTTGTATTATTTCTCTACAGTTTACAAAGTAGAGGAATTACCCTGAATTGATCTGTGGCAACAGCTCACTGAAGGAAGCAGCTTAAGGATCACAGTCATTGTACAGACTGAGAAGTACATGGAAAGAGCCTAGAAATTAAGATATTTCCCAAGAATTGCCAGTGAATGACAGTAGCAGGGCTCAAACTCAGGTCTTATGGCTCCCAAACCTGCATTCTTTATACCATCCCACTGTGCAGAAAAGCACCTTATTTCTAAGTTTCACTTCTGTCATTTAATCCATTTGGTGATTTAGATTTGGTTTGTTTTCTAAAACAAAAGAGTAGAACCTGTTTCAGGCACTTTGCATTTCATGTTATTGTCTCTGAGTTTGAAGAGCTAGATTAAAAGAAGCTTTCATGTGGAGCCCCCCAACAAGAACGGATGCAAAAAATCGGGAGAAATAGATGGTCCTTTAACAACCTTCACCACCAAGGCCAGCCTCACACAAGCTAGATGAGGAGACCCCTCTATGAGGCATTTGAGGGGCACCAAGGAATCTCCTCCACACATGCAGAACCTTTCTTCCTCACAGATTCTAATCCCTGCCAGTCTCTGATTCACTGAACTATGCTTTCTGTCTCACTTTTATTTTTTATTAAGTTATGAAATAACTGACATTCAGGGAAGCACAGAAAGATGATATCCATTCCTACCACAAGATAGAAGAGATGTTTACATTTCCTTCCATATTTACTTCAAATATTTTCCTTTACGAAAAGGAAATACTGCAAATACTCTCCTGAGGCTGGTGTGTATTATTTCCATTGTGCCTCAGATGGTAAAGAATACACCTGCAGTGCAGGAGACCAGGGTTCCACCCATGGGTTAGGAAGATCCTCTGGAGAAGGCAGTGGCAATCCACTCCGGTATTCTTGCCTGAAGAATCCCACGGACAGAGGAGCCTGATGGGCCACAGTCCATAGAGTTGCAAAGAGTCAGACACGACTAAGCACATTATTTTTGAATTTTACCATATGCATTTATCTTTTGCAATTTGTTATTTATGTCTTGAAAATATATCTGTTCATACATGTAGATCTAGCTCATTCCTTTTAACATCTGTGGAATTTTTCATTGTGTAAAGAGACCAGAGTTTGCTTTATCCCTTTCTCTACTGAGGGATAATTCAACTGGGTAGTTCAGCTTACCATAGTTGCCTTGATCTCTACTACTTCACCAGTGCTTAGTACTGTGCTGTACCTATTGAAAGACAAATGGAGACATCTGAAGTTTCCATATCATGGGAAGTAGTGCCTTCTCATTAAGTCCACAATAGAGCCAGTTTTATCTCCTTCATCACTTCTCCAAGTAGTAAAGTGAAAGTCACTCAATCGTGTCTGACTCTTTGCGACCCCATGGACTGTCCATGGAATTCTCTAGGCCAGAATACTGGAATGGTTAGCCTTTCCCTTCTTCAGGGGATCTTCCCAACCCAGGGATCCAACTCAGATCTCCTGCATTGCAGGCAGATTCTTTACCAGCTGAGCCACAAGGGAAGCCCCCAAGTAGTAAACATGTCAACAAAATGATCATTCTTAAAGTAAAACTAGACCCTGGTCAAATGTCGATATGTATTGTTGTTGTTCAGTTGCTAACTCATGTCCAACTCTTTAAAACTCCATGGGCTGCAGCACACCAGGCTTCCCTGTCCTTTACCATCTCCCAGAATTTGGTCAGACTCATGTCCACCGAGTCAGTGATGCCATCCAACCATCTCCTTCTCTAATATGCATTTAGCCTATTAAAAGAATTGTACCTAGAAAGAGTGATGTGATCCCCAGGAACTGGAATGCCTCCGATGACAGTGGCATGAAAAGATAGAGAAAAAATACAATGTTTTCTACAGAAGTGTGGTTGATTTTCCCTATAGTTTAAGAAGCAGTGGTTTAAGAAGTTACTGGAGACTGTTGCCAGCCCCTTTTGCAATCAAATCACGACTGTGGTCACCACAAGCATGGCCTATTTCATGCATGAGAAAGGGTTGTTGGATGGTAATTCCTCGAAAAACTTCAGAGTGTAGAAAGACCTTCCATTGTGATGTGGGAAAGGAATTCTTCATACTGTGCTGGTGGGAATGTAAACTGGACAGCCAACCCGAAGAGCAGTTTATCAGAACCTAGTGAAATTAAAGATATGTGTAATGTTAACGTTTTAATGTCTCATGAAAACAAGGTTTGTGAAGCGGAGATTATTGTTTATAGCAAATAACCTCACAGGTTCTCCTTTGCCTCAGTTTTTTACCCCATGCAGTATGATGAAAACCAAAAGTCATCCTACACATAGCAGGGTCTGTATTATAGGTAAAAGGAAAGGAAAATGTTAGACACTAAGTCATGTCCAACTCTTTACAACTCCATGGACTGTAGCTCACCAGGCTCCTCTGTCAATGGGATTCTCCAGGCAAGAATACTGCAGTGGGTTGCCATTTCCTTCTCCAGGGGATCTTCCTAAACCAGGGATCAAACTCAGGCCTCCTGCATTGCAGGCAGATTCTTTACTATCTGAGCCACCAGGGTATTATAGGTAAAGAACCCTGAAAATATGAATCTGGATATTTATATAGGAGAGGAACAGCACCTCCACTATTCTGAAAGAAAGAGAGAAAAATCTTTGCTCCTTGGAAAGGATTCTGGGTTCTTAGTCTTACCTTTTGGGATGCAGATAAGTCGTGCCAGTGGAGAGTGAGACTTGTGTCTCCAGCTTGATAAACCAGGAATGTCTCCAAATCCTGGGTCTTATCCTCACCTTGAAATGTGAACATACAAATACGTCTGGGAAGATAAGTCTCTCTGGATAGTCTTTCACTTTCTGATTAGTTTTGAATTAACTTCTGAAGCTTGTCCTTTTAGCCCAGGTCCTAAGTTTCAGTAAAAATTTTCTTAGAAAGCCCAAGCTGTGCAGAACCATAAAAACGTTTCTCTGTATTCTTACATATGCCCTGTAATCCAGCAATTTCACTCCTAAACGATTATCTCATAAAAATTCTTGCTCATGTCCACAAGGAGACAGGCATGGTGAGAATATTCATTACTGCATGGTCTGTCTAGGTGCAGAGGTAGAGGCACCCTTGATGCCCCTTCCTAGGAGAATCATGAGATAAAATGTGGTGGATGGTGAAGATGTACTAGGAAATCACATTGTAGCAGTAGAGGCAACAAACTAAATATACATACAAACCATGCCAAGATCTTGAGAGAAGTAAGTGAAAAATAGAATGTAGTCTACAGCATAATGTGTTTGTGAAAATGTCAAATACCTTAAACATTGCTACCTATTTTTCAGGAATACATATCTATGCAAAAACATATATCAAACTTCCAAGAGTGAGAACTTATATAAAGTGGAGGAGGGAGTAGCAGTCTAAGAATGAGAGAGTATCAGGGATAAAGGAGGAAATTTTTTTTTTTAATGTATTTGTTTATTTGATTGCACTGGGTCTTAGCTACTGCATGTGGAATCTAGTTTCCTGGCCAGGGATCAAACTCAGGTCCCTTGCGTTGGAAACATAGTCTTAGCCACTGGACCACCAAGGAAGTCCTTGAAGGAGGAAAATTAAGACAAGAGAAGGACCTCATGTCCCAAGAAAATAACATACAGAGCTGAGGAGTATGGTTATCTCACTAATGGATTCCAAATGAGGAAAAAGGAAGCCTGCCCAATTAGTTTTTCCACATCAGCACCTTCTGTGGTCTGGTACCACATAGCAATACATAATAGTCCTAGATGCTCAGTATGTAGTTGTTAAATACAAGTAGCAAACATTGATTAGAAAAAAAGAATAAATAACTGCAATTCTTTGCCTTCCAATATGAAAGGAGATTCTGTGGGAAGGTGGGCTTTCATTCTAGAGATTATGTTCGCTCTGACATTCTAGATATGCCAACGTTTCCTTGACACTTGAGCAGTCGTAGTCTTTTGCCCTTGTTTTCACTTTGTTAACAGATACTTTGCTTTTAATGGACTAAAGTTTAAAAGAAATTGGATCCTTAAATAAATTAATTATAGGTTTATCAAACATTTATGAAGCCTCTTCCCCAGTTTGCCACCTTTATTTTGACTCAATCCATATGCTTATATTTAGACTTTTCTGGTGGCTCAAACTGTAAAGCGTCTCTATACAATGTGGGAGGCCTGGGTTCGATCCCTGGGTCGGGAAGATCCACTAGAGAAGGAAATGGCAATCCACTCCAGTACTATTGCCTGGAAAATCCCATGGACATTGCCTAGAAGTATCCTGGAAATATCCCATGGACATTGCCTGGAAATGGAAAATCCCATGGAAAAGTAAATATGCTTGTATTTACTTTTCCATAAAAGTTTACTTTATTTAAACTCTTGTCATGTTTACTGCCACCTTTCTGTAGTTTAAAAAAAATCACTTTTTTACAGTTGTTAGATGAGTGTGAAAATTTAACTTTTTGAATCAAAACAAATATAGTATTTATTGGTTCTTGAATGAAAGAATTCTTTTTAAAAAAAAAACTCTCTTAAATAAATCAAACATGAATGCTTTCTTCCAGCCACTTTAAGCCAGAACCATAGAAATGTCACTATTGCTAGGAAACAGTTCAGTTCTTCCCAACACTCTGGGATTCAAAAAATAAGAAGAAAGTCCAGTCTGTTTCATGATCTATAGTAATAGTAAAAAGCTTGCCACTTTGACCTCAAATACTCATGTGTACTGAGAGTTCTTATCCTAATCGGAGATGGAAAAAGGAGAGACGATGGGACATAGCACATATGGGACATCCATGTTGAATGCTGGCACACACTGTGAGCTCTTCAAGGTCAGCACCCTTGCTGCCTCTGCTCAGTCTGTCTTCCAGACATTGCACACCTCCCTCCCCACACATCTCAACCTCCTGCCAAGTCTCAAATGAGTCCCAACAAGTTCAGCATTCATGCCTCAACTCTTCCTTCCATATTGCAAAATTTGGAATAAAAATGTTTCTGATGATCAGGAATGAAATTTTTACTCTTGCAACCAGATTATGTATTTTGTCATATGAAACCAAAGTATTGTGGGAAAGTATGAACATATGCACATGAGGATTGACAAATTCAGCCATCCTTGCTGAATGGAGATGAATCAGCCATCCTTGCCTCTATTCCCAGGGGTGTAGGATTAATTTCCCAGTCAGTGCACGTCAGAATAACTTGGGGAGCTTGTTTAGAAATGCACGTTACCAGCCCCAAACTCAGACTTATAAAGTTAGGTTTCAAAGGCAGACCTGTATCTGATGTTTGTAACAGTTTTCCTAGGGATTTCTGATGCCACTACCTCCTGAGAACTGGAGATCCTAAAACGCTGAAGGTCTTGAAAACAAGCGATCAATATGCTATAGTGATGGATTCAGGCATTCTCCTTCAGTTACTACATTTTATTCTAAAAGCTTGTTTTATAATATTAGATAAAATGAATTCCTATAATATGCACAGTTATTGTTCAGTCACTCAGTCATGTCCCACTCTTTGCGACCCATTGTACTACAGCATGCCAGGCTTCCTTTTCCTTCACTATCTCCCAGAGTTTGCTCAAACTCATGTCCATCGAGTTGATGATGCCATCCAACCATCTCCTCCTGCCTTCAATCTTTCCCATCATCAGAGTATTCCAACGAGTTGGCTCTGCATCAGCTGGCCAAAATATTGGAGCTTCAGCTTCAGCATCAGTCCTTCCAATTAATACTCAGGGTTGATTTCATTTAGGATTGACTGGTTAGATCTTGCAGTCCAGGTGACTATCAAGAGTCTTCTCCAACACCTCAGTTTGAAAGCATCAGTTCTTCCACACTCAGCCTTCTTTATGGTCCAACTCTCATCCATACGTGACTGGAAAAACCACATTTTTGACTAGACGGACCTTTGTTGGCAAACTGATGTCTCTTTTTTAAAATACATTGTCTAGGTTTGTCATAGCTTTTCTTCCAAGGAGCACGTGTCTTTTAATATGCATAGAGATAATAAAAATAATACTTATTTTTAAATAAGTATTTCTAAAAGGGCTTAATGGTCATACTGAATACACATGAAAATTGAAAATCTAAATGCTACTGTTGATACGTGTCTTAATTAACAAAAATTTAGAAAAATTCATTGAATAGCTCCTGTAGGCAAAGTCCTCTACTAATTAATTTCAGAAACTACAAAACAATGTAGAAATCAGTCTTCTTGTTAAGGTGCTTTAATCCAGTTGAGAGCCAAAATAGTCACATCAGAAGATTAATAATAACTTCATCCAAACACAAATAAAGGTGCGTTCCAGTTTCCCTCTGTGAGAAATGCTATGTACCTTATGTCCTTGGCATACAGGGCTGTGTCTCTTACATCTATATATCTTTGGTTCCTAACAACAGGTGCTCTTAATACTAAGGGATTTGACTTAAATTCAACAGAGATGTTTCTCAAAAATTGAAATAAAAATTTAAAATTAGAGCATAAATATTCTTTAGTGTCTCTTTTGCTAGTTTGTTCATTCAACATAGTGTTTCTTATAAGACAGTTTGCCTACAGAATGTAGGACAACATAAGTAATAAAAAGATGAACAATATAGAAATAAATCATTAATTTTCTTCCCTCAATAAGTTTCACACCCCGAACTCCATATAGTTAGAACATGTACAATAGAAATAACCATAAAGACAAAAAGCATTACTATTATGTGAAAATACTGAAGATTGTTTTAAAAATAACTCTTTACATTTCTTAAAACATGCTTAAAGTATGTGCCAGGAATTGATCCTATTAACCGTAAGCACACAGAGCACATGAGGCAATCCTATGTTTTGTATCTGTGCAAAAATACTGTTAGAACAGAATTTAAATGTGCCAGAACCCAAAGTTCTTCCAGATGTATGCTTTCACTGATTTCTGGAAAACTGTTTCCCAATACCCTCTCACAGTACATAGACCACATTATAAGATGGAGAGGCCACTTTGCACTTTACAGAATCCATGGCATTAACTCATGCTGTCACTGTCATCAAAACAATGTTGTAAATATCCACTCATCTTTTCAAACTGGCTGGTGTAGTTTTCCCCTAGGGAGCTTCACAAAAGACTTTTTATATAGTTTTCCAAATTCCTACTCTCATTATTTTTTTTTCCTAAACCTGGAGAAATATTTGCTTAATCAGCAGTTCAGAAACATCATTTTTCCCTCCATAGGCTTTTATCCCTCTTGAATTAGACAATGATTATTAAGAAAATCCTTCTTAGTGCATGTTTGCTATGATTGTGTATCCTTTTATTTGAGTCAACAGAAATAATACAGACTTCAGTACTCTTTGAGTTTTATTGAGGCCTGATCTGGGGTGTACTTGAAAGAATGTGACCCCTGTAAGTAGAAGCATCATTTTCATTGAATATTGGCCAAGAGTGTCACCTTCTCTTCTTCTCCACAATGTAGTCTAGGATTGAGGCCTAAAACTGCATAACAAATTACCACAAACCTAGCAACTTAAAACAACATCAGGAGTTTGCCTGTGGCGTCGCTGGGTCTTCCACTCACAGTCTCACAAGGCTGCAATTAAGGTATTGGCCGGGCTCTGTTCTCATTTGGGGAGCTGTGCTTCTCACCGAATGGAAAGGGTCAGCTTTCAGGCTTGCTTAGCGTGCTGGGAGAATTTTGGTGGAGGATCATAGGACTAAAGACTGGCTCTGTTACTGGCTGTTGTCTGAAGGCTGCCACTAGGTCCCAGCATCCACCCACAGTTCCCAGCCGCATGGCCCTCTCCATAGGCAGTTCACGATATGATAGCTTTCTTCTTCAAGACCAGCAGGGGAGTTTCTCTATGTGTTTGCTGGCAAGATTGGTTTTTTTGTGTGTGTATGTGTGTTGGGGGAGAGGGTGAGCAGGGATACATAATAATATAATCACAAGATTAATATCCTATCACCGTTGCCGTATTCTTGGTTAAAAACAAGTTACAGGTCTTTCCCACACTTCAGAGAAAGGGGTTATACAAAGAGATGAACACCAGGAGATGGGAATTATTAAAAGATCACCCTAGAGTGTGTCCAATGCCATTGAATGGAAATATTCAAAGAGTGACCCTATCTTGATATAAAATTACTCTTCTAGAGGCTAGTTGCTTAAATGAAGGTTGCAATTTTTTAAACAAATCAATTTTGGTTCTCTTATCTTAAAAAAAAAAAGAAGAAGAAAAATCCATATAGCAAATCCTGGGCTTCCCAGGTGGCACCAGTGGTAAAGAACTCACCTACCAATGCAAGAGGTATAAGAGATGCAGGTTCAATCCCTTGGTTGGGAAGATCCCCTGGAGAAGGAAATGGCAACCCACTCTTGTATTGCCTGGAGAATCCCATGGACAAAGCAGCTTGGCAGGCTATAGTCCACAGGATCTCAAAGAGTTGGTCGGACACAACTGAAGCACCTTGCTGTGCTGTGCTCAGCCACTCTGTCGTGTCCAATTCTTTGCAGCCCCATGGACTGTAGCCCACCAAGCTCCTCTGTCCATGAGATTCTCCCGGCAAAAGTACTGGAATGGGTTGTCATGCCCTCCTCCAGGGGAATCTTCCAAACCCAGGGATTGAATCTAGGTCTTCCACATTGCAGGTGGATTCTTTAGGGTCTTAACTACCAGAGAGGCCCACTTAGCACATCACAAGTCCTAGGCAAGGCCTGCGGAAGCTATAGGACACAGGAGGGTAAAGAAAATAAGTAGGAGAGAAAAATAATGACCTCGAGCACATTTAAGAAATCAAAATTCCAAAAATCTAGGTATTTCTAGTTGAATGGCTTGTGTTTGCTTGTTTTGTAATTTATTTTGCTTTGGTTTTCCACCAGTATTTGGAATTACCTGTGTTTTGTTTGTCTGTCTATTCAAAGCTGACTGTTGCTACCAACTTCAGCAGTTCATAGAATTACCATTTACCTTCTTCACTCAGTCTCCTTTGCACAACACTTAAATCCTCTGAAGAAAATTTGGTTTTGACTTGAGAACTTGAACACTGGGATGTTACTTGCCATCTGTCTTAAACTTTGAAAGTAACTTTTTGCCAAGACAAATGTGAATTATGAGCAACAACCTGGGATATTTCTGGTCTCACAACAGGATAAATAAAGGAACCCTGAAGTATTATTTTAAGTACTTTTTTTGCTAGCAGTGCTTGTGGTGAATGAAAAATTGATCCTTAATTGTGTGAGAAAGAGAGAAACGATATGCATACCAATGGCCAAGTATAGACTTCAGAGACTTAGCAGTTTTGAAACTGATATTTATGAACATCTGCTTTTTCCCCATAAATTTTAATATGGATTTCATCCTTTGAAACCTGACTCCCAGGTGCTTCTTCAGTCTTTATCTGGAAATATGCTTTTTAAGAAAACCTCCTGTTTTTTCTACTGAACACATTCAAAATCATCCTTTAAAAACATTTCTTTATAAACAGTGCCTGTTGGAATACCTAAAATATGATATTAAAGGTTAACAACTCAAAAAGCTGTATTCAGCATTGTGAGCCGCCAACATGTCCAATCCCAGAGCACAGACCATAGCAGTCTTAATAAAGGGTGCTGAGAGGTACTCATTTCTAGTCCCAGTTTATGCTTTTCATTATCCCACAAATATTTATTTAATGCTTGCATGTCTTTAGTGCTAACATTATAGCAGCCAATAAAACAAAATCCCTGCCTTCATTGGGTTTTTGTCCTAGTGAATGTAAATGTTCTACAGAACGAATCCCCTTTAAATTTTCATAATACTGTCATTTAGCTCATTGAGAAACTGCACAGGGCCTGCAAACCAGTGATCTTCATCCATTCTTGATGTTGGACTAGATGCTGGGAATACAACTTGTGAACACAGTAGACGTGTTTCTGCTCTCAAGGAGCTGAGTTCAGCATACCTCTCTCCTGTGTCAAGAAAAGCAGACCCAAGAGCTTCAGAGTCTTCCCTATTTTAGATCCACCATAAGCAATGCTAACAGTGTTTCCAACCCCTAACTCTTGGGCATGCTGAGAGCTGTTACTATGGGCACAAGATGAGACTGTGGGCCAGAGGAAAGGAAATACAATCACAGCTCAACAGAAGACAAACAGATAAGTCAACTGGGCATGTGCGAGGCCAGCAAAGACGATAAATCACTCTTAGGAAAGCAACTTGTAAGAGTGCATTTCTGGCCACCCTACAGCAGAGGCTACAAGTCATTTACATAATAGGAGAGCCTCGGGGGACAGTAGAGCTATTTAATTTGGTTAGGCTAATAGTTTTCCATCCATTTACAGTGTAATGGGACCTCTCTCCTGTGCCTCTTAAATAGGAACACTCTGGCAGGGTGCCACGGGGCACATAAAACACGGTGGTCTTTTCAGTGTGTCAGTTCTACTCAACCATTTAGAGGGGAAAAGTTAATTAATTTACAGATTAGGGCATTATTTTCCATTAAAACCAATGCAGCCATATTATGGACTAGAAAATGCAAAGTTTACATCCAATTTTAAGATAAAGTATGAAACTAAAACAGGACTGGAGCCAAGGGCTAAGGGATTAAACGCCCCTACACATTTCCATCAGCCCCCTGTGAAGCCAACCTAATAAAAATAATTTTTTTGATATGGATAATTGATTTGCAATTCCATGTAAAGTGTAAATAAAAGACAAATCCTCAGAAGCATTCGTTTCAACAGCATTGCCACTCGAATATCCCAGCTTTTTAGAAATTCTTGAGCTATGGTTAGATGCATGAAAATTCTGGGCCACTTCAGGCTCTGACTTAGCACCTCCTCATAGAGCAGCCCTGGGGCCCATGCTGGCCACCCTCTGTGTTTTAAGAACTCTCTTGGAATACTTTGAAATGGCTGCTCTTTTCTAAGATGGGCCATGAGAGGTTTTCTCCATGCTCCCTTCTTATCATAAGCACTGCATCCGAGCCCTGGCTGTCCTGTGTCCACATCCCATTTGCCCAGTCTCAGAATGCTGTGTGGCAGGCAGACACACTCATGTTCTTTGTGCCTTGTGTTCCTGAAACAGGATCTGGACCAGGTTCAGCTCCATCTGGAAGAAGTGAGGTTCTTCGACGTGTTTGGCTTCAGTGAAGCAGCAGGAGCGTGGCGGTGCTTCATGTGCAACAACCCAGAGAGAGCAACCGGTGAGAGACCCCTCCCTCCCCGGCTGCTAAGAGCCGGGTGCCCCTGGGGTTGCCAGGGTTGCAGGAACCCCACCCTGGTTGGCTTTCTTCTTGCATAAACATCCTAAGTTGGAATAATGTATAGAGGTGTGCCTGACTGCCTCTGCTTTGTGCTAACAAAGGTATCTCCCCAAAGTGGGAGTGAGGAAAAGGGAAGATGTTGGAACAGAGAGAAACATAAACCAGAAATTAATAAGAAAATGATGCCCACATCTATTTGGCTATCAAGAAAGTGATACTGGCCACTTTCTTGATAGCCCAATAACATTCTTTCTTACCCCAATAACATTCTTCATTTCAACCCCAGTGACCCTGAGAGTTAGAGAAAAACAAACATCCTGTCAAGAACCCCAAAGAAAAGAGACCACACTTAAATGGGTGAGTGGTTTCACAGACCTCCTCATCTCCCTTACCATTTTTGCTTGATGATTGAGCTGGGTGAAAAATGAGACACTTAAAGAGTAAGGAATTATTTGAGAAATAATTTCATATCTGGTTATTTACCCTTTGCCTTCCTTTATGCTACACAAGGAACTTGGTCTACTGACTTGACTAAAAATAATCATTGTTAGTCAATATGTGCCAAGCCCTATGCTAAACGTGTCAAGTATCTCATTTAACCTTCACAATAATCTCAGAAGGCTAGTACTAATATTATCTCCATTTTACTGATGGGGCAACTAAGGCATAAAGGGGTTTGGGAACTGCCTGAGTTCACACAGGTAATATGTTAACAGTGGCTGGACTGAACCCAGTCTGACCCCAGAGCCCATGCAGTTAACCATTTCTCCATACTGTCTCCTGGTTACACTTGCCCTAATTTAACCAGTGGACATTGGTTGATAAAAAGTCTAATCTTCACAGAGTTATGCTGCCCTTGAGAATGGAGTATTTTGCCATCAATGTGATAGAGCTCTCAACATTGACATGGCTCAGGAACTGAAGTGTAGACCAAGAGAATGGGCTTGAAACACTGCGGACACAAACCGCTTTGTTGATGAGCCATCCTCTAGACAGCTGTTGGTTATACCATCTGTACCCATTCCTTGAATTGGGATTTTGTGCATCTTAAAGATCATCCATTGTGGCAAGTCTGTCCTCTTTCTCAGCCAAGAAGTTGAGAGTGAATTGAAAAAGAAGTGTTTATTTTGGCCAGATGGAAATTTGAGGGGCTCACACAGAGGCACCAAATAGAATGAATTACCCCACAGAGACAGTATGGGTGGAAGAAACTGGCAGATAAGATGGTAGCCTTCATGAGGCACAGATTGTTGGCTGATTACAGACTGAGATTGAGTTGATGCCAGAGTGAACACACTGATTTTTAAAAAGTTAATTTGAGCAAAGAAAGAATTTATCAGTTGAATGTTCCCATTATGAAACTTTCTGATTAGACCTTATTTCACCTGTGAAAAAAAGAGCATAAAAGAAACCTTATTTGAGATCATGGTGAAGTAAGTCACTTATCTGAGGTGGTTCTGAGGGACCCTTAAGAATTTCATTCCAAGTAAGCTGAGTCCTTAGTTCAATAAACATTAAATCATATCTGGCCAAGGGAGGCTCAGGAAAGGGGCTGCAAGTTAAAACCACAAAGTGTTCCTTTTATATATGTTTTCTCAAATTCACTGCCATGACTTAAAAAGAACATTTTTCACATTCACTCATTCTTATTTGTGTTTCTCACAGTTAAATATAGACTGAGAACATATACCAATAAAAATTCAAACAAGACCAAATATTTTATAGCAGAACATATTGAATCAAAATGTTTGGCACCTAAAACTTTTAGATTTCTTTGCTTTATGAAAGAGGATTTAGGTCTGAGAGAAATCATATTTTAAATTACTATTTTCACCAAAAACTCCCTGAAAAGTTTTTATAGGTTGATCTAGTTTTCTTATTTTTATATAGCATATAAATTATATATTTAATCCAAATGAAAGGCCTAACATCTGTCTCTTATACACATCTCCTAAAATATGATATTAAAGGTTAACAACTCAAAAAGCTGTATTCAGCATTGTGAGCCGCCAACATGTCCAATCCAGAGCACAGACCATAGCAGTCTTAATAAAGGGTGCTGAGAGGTACTCATTTCTAGTCCCAGTTTATGCTTTTCATTATCCCACAAATATTTATTTAATGCTTGCATGTCTTTAGTGCTAACATTATAGCAGCCAATAAAACAAAATCCCTGCCTTCATTGGGTTTTTGTCCTAGTGAATGTAAATGTTCTACAGAACGAATCCCCTTTAAATTTTCATAATACTGTTCATTTAGCTCATTGAGAAACTGCACAGGGCCTGCAAACCAGTGATCTTCATCCATTCTTGATGTTGGACTAGATGCTGGGAATACAACTTGTGAACACAGTAGACGTGTTTCTGCTCTCAAGGAGCTGAGTTCAGCATACCTCTCTCCTGTGTCAAGAAAAGCAGACCCAAGAGCTTCAGAGTCTTCCCTATTTTAGATCCACCATAAGCAAATTTGCATTTGTATTCTGCTTAAATTATAAGTTTAAAGATGATCAAGACATAGGAATAAATATTTTGTTATTTGTTTAGGCACACGCAACATAGAACTTGCATTTCATTTTTCATTCATGAAATGCACGTTTGCTGTGTTGGTTGAATGTCTTCAACAGGCTAAACCTTGAGATAAAACATGAAAAAGGTACAATATCTCTGCTCTAAAAGGGTTCGTAATCCAGTTAGGGCAAGACGTATATAGAAAAATCTGGCATACTTCCTTGTTTTTAGCATACAATAGATACCTGTTGGTTGAGTCAATGAATGAATAATATTTAGAAATAGAAAAGTCAAATACAACTCGAATATTAAAATGTTCCAGGTCTATTGTGATTATGTGTTAATAATATCAAATATATCACTATATCACACCCAGTGCATTTTGAGTCTGGGAAATGGAGACTGGTGCTTTTTTTGCTCATTGAGAAAAGTCATTGTGTGTACTTCAGAGTCTCCTTTCCTGACTGTCTGAGCTCCCAGTGAGCCGTGCCTAAGTCCTCTTCCTGTTCTGGTTTGGTTAGCACTCCTGCAGGGCCAAGATGCCCTGTCAGCCTCAAGGAGGAAGGGATCTAAAGAGAGAGAGTCTAAGACAAAAGGCTGAAGAAGTTGCATTTGGGTTTTTTTTTATTTTAAGGTATTGGCAAAAGGTACCTTGTCCTCAAATATTCATTGTTCCCATATTTTTTTAATGTGCCTCCATATATGGGGAACAAAACATGAGGCAACCAGAAAATTTCAGTTAGACTTGTAGGAAGGACATCCTGAAATATAAATCCTTCTTAATAATATATAGACTAAACTATGGGACTTCAGAAACTGACAACAAATCAACTGGGTTCCATGGTCACTTTAAGGACATTCCCTTCCTTGAGTAGTGGTCATATCACCCCATCAACTCCCAGTCATCTTCCCATCAGCTCCACCATCAGCACACAGAAATTACACAAGTTTACTGTTTTGGTATTCAACAAAATATATATTTTATCCAGTTGGATGTAAAGTCAGAGGAAACTAAATGCTAGAATAGTATAAAGGTCCTAAAATTATAGTTGCTAGCATTTATCATGCTAACTATGTGCTTTGTCTTACATGCATTTTTCTCACCATTATTGAGTCCATTTTTCAGATTAAGACACTGAAACAAGTACTTTTTCTAAGCTACTAAGTAGTACAACTAGCATTTTAATCCAGGTCAATTCTTGAGCCTGAAATTTCAATCTCTAGGGCAAATCCAAGTTAAAGGCATGGAATATTGAAAATTGCAAGAATAATTATTTCATAATATTAAAATATATTGGAAAGAACAAGGAGTGAGCCACCTCTCTGATGACGTCATCCTCTCAGACACAAGCAGGGGTTTTGTTATGGGAATGTGCAGGACTCGTGTCCTGATTACACATAGGACATGGTTACATAGAAGCTATTTCCAATTCCTCCAATTGCTGATTCAGTTTCTGATCATCATGTTATAAAAGCACAGAGTAGAGGGTTAGGAAGTTCCTGAAATAACTCAAAAATCCTCAGAGACTTGCCTGTTAGTGTGTATTGTCAATCCCGTCAACCCCACATGAATGAGAGAATAGAGATTGAGCAAACAGATCGAACAGAACAGAATCCATTTCTGGAAAACCAAACAAATCCCTCTATCAGTAGTCCTCGTGTCCTGGAACTGCTAGTGCCTGTTAACAGTAAGAGTTAGTCAGCTGGACTGTCCTAGAACACATCTGGCTGCCTATTCAGTCACATTCTTTTAAAGGAAGAGGAGGAACTAAATCATCACTTCCACTCTTGTTTCTTGAGACACATGGGACTGCCTTTGTTCTTACACCCTACAGAAAGCAACTCAGGGCCGCCCTGGTTTTGGCACTTGCATCTTTGGCACTTGTAGATCTGAGCGCTTGCCTAGGTCTTAGTCACTGGATATTTAGACACTGAATGTGATTGTCCGTAGGAGATCTCCTTAGGCTATAAAAGAGAATGAAAGAATTTTTTTCAGATAGCCCTCAACCACTGATCATGATTCCTCTTTAGAACTTGATTTCAAATGTTTGTGCTACAAGAACATGCTGTCCATTATATCACATGAGGCAAATAGAGATGATTTCCAAATGCTATTAGAATGAGAAGGGCCTCTGTCAATAGATTTTCTCCAGACACTATAAGCTGGTACCAGCAGGGTGGCTCTCCTTTGCCGAACACCTTCAGCCTAGGCTAGATGCTTTCCACTCCAGATGCCAACATGAAAATGGGCTAAATGAGGTCATCTCTGAGGACTCAGCTAGTAGGATGTAAATAGCCTTTGTGGGTCCATTAACATGAAAGTTTTCCATTTAATTTTAGTGCCAGCTTTCACAGAACTTTATGGGTGACATAAGAAAGCCCACTTTGGATTTATACAGTGGCTGGGTTTGTCTTATGATGCCTTCCCTCCTACAACGTGTGGGCGTGTTGTTTTCCATGTTAAATGTAGTTGGAGGGCCAAAACCAGTGCAGTGGTTGGGCAGGGTAACTTCACATTTTCACACATATATACTGTTAATGACCCAGTAGGTAAAATTGAACCCCAGCCTATTTTTCAAAGATACTTTGAATTACATAATGACAAAACAAGTACCTGCTCAGCACCTCAAATAAGTTACTATCCTTATCCTGAAATCGTTTCCCTTTCCACTCTTCCCATGGCCACACTCTGTTAAGCTTTTCCCACACTCATATTCTCTCTCTCTCTCTTTCACACATAGACACACATACGCATATATGTGCATACACTTTGACAAATATGGGCAAATCACCCCGACAGAATAAACTCCCTCCTCTCTGTTTTTTTGTTCTCTGCCCACAGCTTCTATAGTGTTCACAGTGTGTTGCCATCACTCTCCTCCACTAGATAGTAAACTAGAGGAAGAACCATATATTATTATTCTTTGTATGCCCTCCCCAGTATCTGGCACACGGTAGTGTTTAACAAGTACTTGGCATATAGATGGATGATGGAATAATTCATGGATCGTGTAATGAATGCCAATAGGAGAAATAAGATTTGTTTTGAAACATAACTTTAAAATATAATTCTTTCTCAAAAATAAAAAAAATAACAGCTTACTAAACTGAAACCTTGAAATAGCAACTTTTGCAAACTAAGTGTTAATGAGAAGAAATGTTGCTCTGTACAAAACTTCAACACCATGTGGATATCCAATTTTAATATTTGACCAAAAGGTTTCAATACACACATATACACAGACTTCATAGTAAACTTGCTAATAACCTGTGAGCCTCTATGGAACATAAGCTAAGATAAGTAGCCTAATACCCTTCAGGGGTTAATTTCTATTTTTCAACCAGCATCACTATCAATCCTTTTGCCTTTCCAAATTGGGTCAACAACCATCTTTTCTTGATAGAGTGAAAGTATACTTGCAGCAAAGCATGAGTCACCCTGTGGTTTTCCAGAAACAAACCATCAGGCATTGAAATGTGTCTTTTTACACTAAGAGAATAAGCTGAGTCAAGCCAAAATACCAAGGAGAAGAAGCATGCTGTAGAAAGGCAGACCTGAGTGAATGTTATCAGTCCCTATCACTATACAGATTTACAGTGACATTGATTTAAAGAATTTTTACATAGTTTTTAAAATTAAAGCCCTTAAGATCTCTTAAAAGAGCTCTTCTTCCTCCAGCTTAAACTCCGTGGGCTCTTAAACACCTTCAGCTGGCTTAATGTCTCTTTTCTCTTCTGTTGCCTCTTGCCTCTCGCTTCCTCTTTAAAGCCAGAAGAGTCGTCACTGCTCACCCTGTTTCCTTGCCTCCTGCTCCTCTTGACTCAACCCCTTCTAACCTGGCCTCTCCACCCATTATGTCTATGGTCATTCAGGTCATGCAGATTCCAGGACTGGATATGTTTCAGTCCTTCTGTCACTTGCCTTTAGCAGCGTTCAGTTCTGTTGGCCAGTTCCTCCTTCCTCAAACATTTCTGCCTTTATCTTCTGTGACACAGCATTCTTCAGCGTCCCTCCTACTCTAGACACTCCTTCTCAACCTCCTTTCTGGGCCCACCTTCCTCTATCCAGCTATTCGTTATTAGCGCACATTTTTTTCCCATCACCATAACTTTCTCCCCAGTCAGTCTCCACGGGTCTGTGGCTTTAGTAACTGCTTCTGTGACAAAACTCTCAAATGTGTTTCTGCTCTTCTCTACTTGACTCTTCCTGCTTCATAATTCAAAGACATCTCAAACTCAGTTCATTTACATTAAAACTCATAAATGTCCCACCCTTCCCCCTAAAAAAAAAACAAAACCCACCTGACTTTCTTTCAGCATTCCCCACTTCAGTAATTAGAATATCACTCGTTCTGAGGCATCAGCCAAACACCCAACTCCTTCCCCCCACCCATATCCAGCCTGTCACCCAGTATTTGGATTTCCCTCCTCAGGTGCTTTCAACTCTGTCCATCTCTCTTAATTGCACTACCATCAGTTCTTGCCTAAAATAATGGCGGGAGCCTCCTGACTGAACTAAGCACAAATCCTGGCACCACTCTCCGTATAAAACCTTACTGTGGCTTCGCACAGCTCTTAAAGACCAAACTCCACACCCAGCGCCTGACAGCCTCCCATGCACACCCTCTCCCAGCTCTCCAGCCTCATCTTGTCCCCAGTGCCTCTCCGTTCTGGCCAGAAAGACCTCCCTTCAGTTTCTTATACTCACCCACTTCTTCCTGCCCTGGGCTTTTGGATCTTTTGTTCTCCTGCTAGAACACCCTTTCTCCCCTCATTACCTAGTTAATGTAGATATTAACTTTCCCATGACAACTCAGATTCACTGCCTTAGGGAAGCTTTCTGTAACCTCCCGACTAATGCTAAGGTCCTCAAAGTATTTTAGACCTCTCCGTGTAATACTTGTTATACCTGTCATCTTGTTTTTTGTCATTGTTAGTTTTTTTTGGTTTGGTTGATTTTTGCCTTGATTGTCTGACTGGTGTCTGTTTCTTCTAGTAAACAAGTTCTATGGAGGGAGCCCCCCTCCTCAGCCCCTAGCACACAATAGTGAAAGTGAAATTCACTCAATCTTATCCAACTCTTCGTGACCCCATGGGCTGTCCATGGAATTCTCTAGGCCAGAATACCAGAGTGGGTAGCCTTTCCTTTCTCCAGGGCATCTTCCCAACCCAGGAATCCAACCCAGATCTCCCACATTACAGGCAGATTCTTTACCATATGAGCCACAAAGGAAGCCCAAAAATACTGGAGTGGGTAGCCTATGCTATAGATAGTCAATAAACATTTGCCAAATAAGCAAATGACCAATTTTGTATCGTCATAGAAAATTTTTAGCAAAATTTTTCTTAGGCAAGTGGTGACAAAAACCAAATTAATGAATTCACAATAATTCATTTCAAGAGAAAAAAGGGATTCATATGATGGCATTTTCAGTGTATCTTTGTGCCAAGTATATTCTTTGTTTAAACAGTATTTTCTGAAATAAGTTCTTCTCAAAAGTACTATGAGAGATCACTTTATTTAACAGAGAGTGAGATATTCTGTGTGTATGTATACATATATCAGATACAGTGTTATAGTGGATATGTTACAGGTAAAACTCCCAATGCAGACATTGTAAAACTTCTATTTATTGCCAAAAGGTTTGAGGCCAAGTGTTCAACCACAACAGATGGAGTTTGTGTTAAATAATTCAACCAAAACAGTATAGACATTCCTTAGAATGCTCTTAAACAACCAAGAATGTACATTCATACAGGTGGGACAATGGCTAACACAATGCAACTTGTGGCAGGCTTCCCTGGTGGCTCAGTGGTGAAGAATCTGCCTGCAGTGCAGGAGACATGGGTTTGACCCCTGGGTTGGGAAGATTCCCTGGAGAAAGGAATGGCAACCCACTCCAGTATTCTTGCCTAGAGAATCCCATGGACAGAGGAACCTAGTGAGCTACAGTCCATGGGGTTGCAGAAGCAGACACAACTGAAGCGACTGAGCATGCATGCATGCAACTTGTGCAGCTCAAACAAGATGACTCTCCTTATCACAGAGCTGGTACAGGTATGAAAGTGAAAGTGAAAGTGTTAGGCTCTCAATCATGTCCAACTGAGTGACGCTATAGACTGTAGCCCGCCAGGCTGCTCTATCCATGGGATTCTCCGGGCAAGAAAACTGGAGTGGGTAGTCGTTCCCTTCTCCAGGGGATCTTCCTAACCCAGGGATCAAACCCAAGTCTCCTGGATTACAGGCAAATTCTTTATGCATCATGCAACTTGTGCAGCTCAAACAAGATGACTCTCCTTATCACAGAGCTGGTACAGGTATGAAAGTGAAAGTGAAAGTGTTAGGCTCTCAATCATGTCCAACTGAGTGACGCTATAGACTGTAGCCCGCCAGGCTGCTCTATCCATGGGATTCTCCGGGCAAGAAAACTGGAGTGGGTAGTCGTTCCCTTCTCCAGGGGATCTTCCTGACCCAGGGATCAAACCCAAGTCTCCTGGATTACAGGCAAATTCTTTACTGTCTGAGCCACCAGGGAAGCCCCAATACAGGTATGTCACGTCTATTTTCCCCCAGCTTTCCTCACAGCTCTACAATGTCCAGGCAGTGCAGAAAAGTACTCAACCTTTAAAACCATCTAACATCCTACAGTCAGATGATGTCAGTAATACGTATCCATGAGATCACAGAAGTGAGTTGACAGCATGAGACCAACATGGGAAGAGTGTATGGAATCCTTTTTTTTTATTCAGTGTTTAAGAATAAGATTGAACAGTTCTCCCCATTCACTTCTACCACCCCTGATCTTTTCCCATTGGTCCCTGTCAGTCATTACTGGACAAGTGTGGGCCAGTATTACGTGGTAGGTTCCCATAAGGGACCCAAAGGTGACCATACTTAACTTCTCAGAGCTATTGAACAGGTTACCCTCTTGGCAGGTGGCCTTAGAATTTTTGTTTCACTGACTAACAATAAATAAGCCAAATTCCACAAACACTGATTCTGAGCATTTTTTCCTTGTAACTCTATTAACCTAAATCAAGGACATGCATATGATCTTTTTTTTAACTTAAAAAAATTTATTAATTTTTAATTGAAGGATAATTGTTTCACAGTATTGTGTTGGTTTCTAGCAAACATAACATGAATCAGCCATAGGTTTACCCATGTCCCCTCCCACTTGAACATTCCTCCCCCTCCCTTCCCATCTCACCCCTCTAGGTTGTTACAGAGCCCCAGTTTGAATTCCCCGAGTCATATAGAAAATTCCCATTGGCTACCTATTTACATATGGTATTGTATGTTTCCACATTGCTCTCTCCATATGTCCCACTTCTCCTTGCCCCTCCTCCCTAGCCATGTCCAGAAGTCTGTTATTTTCTGTGTCTATGTCTCCATTGCTCCTCTGCAAGTAGGTTCTTTCTAGATTCCATATATATGTTAGTATACGGTATTTGTTTTTCTCCTTCTGACTTACTTCACCATATGATCTTAAACTGCTGTCCTATTCTTTAATTTTATGGAAAGTTCATAACAATTTTTCCCACTATTGGTTTTGCCATTTTACTATTTTGGATATTGTATGGCCTATTACTGTCATCTACCAGGAAGCTACTATCATTTCTTAGAAGTTCTTGAGCCATGTTAGAATCAGCTGGGGATGCTGTTAAAATGTAGGGTTCCTCACCCTAAGATTATGAGTTCAATAGGTTCAGGGTGGTGCCTTGGAATTTGCATTTTAATAATCCAGCACGTAATTCTGATATAGGTGTTCCTCAGAACACAGGTTGGGAAACACTGCACTACGAGTTTATAAAATAGTAGTTCTAAAAGGCTTTTTTTAGAACAATATTTCAGCAGTTACTAGAGAAGCCTAGAAAGCAGACTACATTTTGATGGGTATGAATTTACTGAGAAAGGAAGTCATTTGGCACTCGTGAAAGTGCCTTCAAAGGGCTGCTGTCAAATTGAGTTTGCCTGTCTTTTTTTAGACCCCACACATCTTGTAGGATGTTACAGAATCGATGCTGGATTATGCCTCCTTGTTTATTCACTACTGGTAAGGAAATATGGGCCTCTAAACACTGCCTGGGTAGTCATATGAAATATGCCATTCATTATGATCCTTAGTGATTTCAGAAACCACAGACACTCAGTCTACTGAATTGGCTCCTAGGGCCTCCTCACTTAGTGCTTCTACCCCTCTTTAAGTGTACCATCTATAATCAGAGTTGGGTTTATTAGACCTGGTACACACACAAGAAAATCACTAAAACCATAAAAGGGAACTGGAGTAAACTTGAGACTCAATACATGGAAAGAAACTCCCCACAGACTGTATAGGAGTTGTAATTCTCAGAAGCAGTCATTTCAAGGGAATTTTTTTTAAAAAAAGACGTGCTTTTTCTCAGTTCTTATTTTAAAACTAAATATTTGAGATTTACATATTTCTTCAAGATTATGCCTTCTTTTGAAGGTATTTGTCTTTAATAATCAGGAAAAATGTCTGAGAATTCAAATATCACAAATTAAATTTATGACAGTCTTAATTTGTGCATAATGCAATCCTTTTAAGACAAAAGTTGCATGAGCCAGAAGCACACAGTTAAGGAACTTCCGGGTGTGGATAGTAGTCAGTACAGTGTGAATAGTAGTTAATGGCGAGGGGGGGGGGGCGGTCAGCATCTACTGTCATAAGAATAAAGCAGGAAGCCTGGGATAAAAGGGACCAACCACTAATGATGTGGAAAACATTCCCAACGCAGCCCAATCCATTACTGGATTAGCTTGAAAATGGCTGTTGTGATGAACAAATGGATCTGTTACTCAGAATCAGAAGACTTCACCTCCTTTGGAGACTCTGAATTGCTTGTCACACCTCAAGTTCAAAGCCTGCAGTCCTTGAACTCTAAAAGGGTGTATTGTCTTACTCTGAATTCTCTCACCATGCCTAATGCTTTAATATACTATAGGTTCATTACATCCTTAATTGGAGGGAATGAGATGGGTTTTATCCTCAGACCATTGGGATATGGTATTTATAAAAACCAACTGTTCATCATTACAGTCAGAGAAGATGATGGCCATGATCATGATGATAATAACTACTATTTGTTGACATCTGATTAGATAGCAGGACTCAGTTAAGCAAGGCTACTGTTAACTTTTACAGCATTTTGTGTGCCTTTATTTATGGTGGTTGATGTCCACTTGGGGGGTGTATGCCTTACATAGCAAAACTCTAGCTGAATTTCCACCCCTACACCCCCCTTAGCTGAGTACTCTTAGGCAGTGAACAACCTGCTCAGTGGCCCTGATGTTAAGCATGACATCTCCGGAGAAGAGGAAACTGAAGCTCGGTGAGGCTAAATAACTTGCACAAGACCGTCAGCCATTAAGTTGCAATTTCTGGACTTCAGCTAAGATCTGATTCCAAAGTCATTGCCCTTACCCCATCAACTCTCGGCCTAGACCAGAGAAAATCTTTGGTACAGCCCTATATGATTTATTATAGTAAAGAGAAAACATGGCATCCAACATACTATGTTTAACTAAATTATAATTGGCTAAGGCTGCCGTCTATGGGGTTGCACAGAGTCGGACACGACTGAAGCGACTTAGCAGCAGCAGCAGTAGCAGTAGCAAGGTCTGTCCCAGGTGAAGCAGTTGGTAAAGAATCTGCCTGCCAGTGCAGCAGACACAAGAGACACGGTTTGATCGCTGAGTTGGGAAGATCCCCTGGAGTAGGAAATGGCAACCCACTCCAGTATTCTTGGCTGAAAAATCCCATGGACAGAGGAGCTTGGCAGGCTACAGCCCATGGAGTTACAAAGAGTCAGACACAACTGAGCACACACACACACACACACACACACACACACACACACACACACACACACACACAAGGATATAGTCACAATTGCAATAAACCTTAAAGCAAGGTGGAGACCTTAAATTACTAAACTCTTGTGCTCTTGAGTTGTATGACTACAGAAATTCTTATTTTTCATTCTGTTCATTACAAAGCATTAGCTTTCACTTTGCATGATGTCCGGGGATCTTTAGGATTGGTCTCTCCTTGAATCTCACCCCTCATCTCTTGCTTGCTGATCCTACCAAGTTCCCATCACTAAGAATAAGTGATAGTTTCTAGAATGCATTACATGCCCACTCTGTCAGCCTCAGCCCTTTGCAGGTTATTTTCCTCCTTCTTTTTTCAGAATATTCCTCTTCACTTCACCTTCATCACTGCCATTTGTCCTTCAGAATTCAGCTCAGACACATATACTCCAGGAAGCTTTCCTGCTTCCTACCCCCAGTGTAGAAGAGGTGCCTCTCCAGAGTGTTCAGTCTCCTTACCTCTGGCAGTTACATTCTGGCAGGAGATCAGAAGGAGGGAGCAGAGTGAGGTCTGCTTATTTATTCCCGACTCCCTCCCTGCTTGGTCCCTGCAGGTTGACCATGTCCTCCATCCACAGCTCCCATCAGTGCTTTGCACACAGCCCCTAACTGTTCTCTTCAACTTCCTCTTCAGCCAGAGGGGTGTTGTGGCCCCTCCTGGCTCCTGGCCCCAGAGCACTAAGATGCCTTTCTTACACCGTGCCCACATCTGTGTAAATAGTCCCTTTATTAAGTCCCTTCAGTTGCCCAGCTTGAGGTGCCCCTGTTTCCTGCTGTGACCATGCCTGATCCACAGCTGATCCCATCTGGTGTCCAGGAGGCTTCATGGCTGTGCCGGCTGGACCTTCACAGGCTCTAGGCCTCTGATTAGTCCTTAAGAAAAACAAGATCTTTAATAATGGGGATTCAGATGAACTTTCAAATAAAGTCCCATACGACCTCCCGTATGATTATCTGATACCCTATCTCTTTCCTGGATCTTACACGAAAAAAAATCTTCAATCACCTACAGGCACTCCACCCCCACCTCACTGCCACCTTCAGCTCATGACTTTGACCAAAGTGATTGCTTTACAAACGTGCTGCTGAGTTCATTGATTCTTCCAGCTTCTTTAGGTTTTTTATTTTCATACATTTCCCCTTACATGTCATTCTTGTTTCCCCAGTCCTTCTCTGCACTCCTCCCACAAGCTCCTCTCTCCCTTCTTCAGCAGGGACCCAGCCCTCATGTCACGCTCTCCCAGCTAGAAGTAGAATTTTCTTCCTTTGAGTTCTGTAATGCTTGCCTTCTATATCCCAAACTCTGAACTGAGTTGTCAAATTTGTAAAATGCTTTATCTCACCACAAAGTGATAAACTCAAGCTCTCTCTGAGCTGGGCTTCGTGATCCCCGCCCCACTCCGCCCCCTCAGATCCAAACGTAGTGCTTTACAGCTTACATGTGCTCGAAATTATGTGTGAGGTGACTGGATATGGCTGATAAATCAATAGAGGAATATTCCTTATTGCTTTAAGGAATCTGTGCCTGACGTGATTCACCAGCTTCTCGTTGAGGAAGACTAACATTTTCAAATTTCATCTTTTATCAACATAAATGTTGTCAAGTCTTGGTCCACAAAAGGAATACAATGAATATGTAACCATTTGTATTAGCATTCTCAGATTTTTAAGTTGATAAACATGGAATGGGTTCCAATTACACTAGAGAATTCAGTTTACTATTTCATAAACTGAATTATTTTTGGTTTATTTCATAAATAAATATTCCATAAACTTAATAATTTTTAACTAACTGACAATTTTTAAAAGGAACAGTTGCTGGTTGGTAGAGAATGTCTTTTAGCCAAACTGTGATGCTTTGAATGAAATAATGTGTTAATTGGCAGGTGAGAAAATATTTCAATATCCTGTATGCATTACATGCAAGCAAGATAGTTTTAGGCACATGATCATTTCCTCATAATCTCATTCGACATTTTATTTTTTAAGTGGAATATGATCATCCTTAGAAAGAATTAGTTCCCCATTTTGACCATGAAGAGATAGCAATGTCATGTGAGAATTATTGCTCACCAGGATGACGACAGTAGACCTATTAAAAGAACGCATGGTCAGCAATGCACTTATGCCAGACATAATTATTTTTAATATAAATTTATAGTTGTATGACTACAGAAATTCTTATTTTTCATTCTGTTCATTACAAAGCATTAGCTTTCACTTTGCATGATGTCCGGGATCTTTAGGATTGGTCTCTCCTTGAATCTCACCCCTCATCTCTTGCTTGCTGATCCTACCAAGTTCCCATCACTAAGAATAAGTGATAGTTTCTAGAATGCATTACATGCCCACTCTGTCAGCCTCAGCCCTTTGCAGGTTATTTTCCTCCTTCTTTTTTCAGAATATTCCTCTTCACTTCACCTTCATCACTGCCATTTGTCCTTCAGAATTCAGCTCAGACACATATACTCCAGGAAGCTTTCCTGCTTCCTACCCCCAGTGTAGAAGAGGTGCCTCTCCAGAGTGTTCAGTCTCCTTACCTCTGGCAGTTACATTCTGGCAGGAGATCAGAAGGAGGGAGCAGAGTGAGGTCTGCTTATTTATTCCCGACTCCCTCCCTGCTTGGTCCCTGCAGGTTGACCATGTCCTCCATCCACAGCTCCCATCAGTGCTTTGCACACAGCCCCTAACTGTTCTCTTCAACTTCCTCTTCAGCCAGAGGGGTGTTGTGGCCCCTCCTGGCTCCTGGCCCCAGAGCACTAAGATGCCTTTCTTACACCGTGCCCACATCTGTGTAAATAGTCCCTTTATTAAGTCCCTTCAGTTGCCCAGCTTGAGGTGCCCCTGTTTCCTGCTGTGACCATGCCTGATCCACAGCTGATCCCATCTGGTGTCCAGGAGGCTTCATGGCTGTGCCGGCTGGACCTTCACAGGCTCTAGGCCTCTGATTAGTCCTTAAGAAAAACAAGATCTTTAATAATGGGGATTCAGATGAACTTTCAAATAAAGTCCCATACGACCTCCCGTATGATTATCTGATACCCTATCTCTTTCCTGGATCTTACACGAAAAAAAATCTTCAATCACCTACAGGCACTCCACCCCCACCTCACTGCCACCTTCAGCTCATGACTTTGACCAAAGTGATTGCTTTACAAACGTGCTGCTGAGTTCATTGATTCTTCCAGCTTCTTTAGGTTTTTTATTTTCATACATTTCCCCTTACATGTCATTCTTGTTTCCCCAGTCCTTCTCTGCCTCCTCCCACAAGCTCCTCTCTCCCTTCTTCAGCAGGGACCCAGCCCTCATGTCACGCTCTCCCAGCTAGAAGTAGAATTTTCTTCCTTTGAGTTCTGTAATGCTTGCCTTCTATATCCCAAACTCTGAACTGAGTTGTCAAATTTGTAAAATGCTTTATCTCACCACAAAGTGATAAACTCAAGCTCTCTCTGAGCTGGGCTTCGTGATCCCCGCCCCCCTCCGCCCCCTCAGATCCAAACGTAGTGCTTTACAGCTTACATGTGCTCGAAATTATGTGTGAGGTGACTGGATATGGCTGATAAATCAATAGAGGAATATTCCTTATTGCTTTAAGGAATCTGTGCCTGACGTGATTCACCAGCTTCTCGTTGAGGAAGACTAACATTTTCAAATTTCATCTTTTATCAACATAAATGTTGTCAAGTCTTGGTCCACAAAAGGAATACAATGAATATGTAACCATTTGTATTAGCATTCTCAGATTTTTAAGTTGATAAACATGGAATGGGTTCCAATTACACTAGAGAATTCAGTTTACTATTTCATAAACTGAATTATTTTTGGTTTATTTCATAAATAAATATTCCATAAACTTAATAATTTTTAACTAACTGACAATTTTTAAAAGGAACAGTTGCTGGTTGGTAGAGAATGTCTTTTAGCCAAACTGTGATGCTTTGAATGAAATAATGTGTTAATTGGCAGGTGAGAAAATATTTCAATATCCTGTATGCATTACATGCAAGCAAGATAGTTTTAGGCACATGATCATTTCCTCATAATCTCATTCGACATTTTATTTTTTAAGTGGAATATGATCATCCTTAGAAAGAATTAGTTCCCCATTTTGACCATGAAGAGATAGCAATGTCATGTGAGAATTATTGCTCACCAGGATGACGACAGTAGACCTATTAAAAGAACGCATGGTCAGCAATGCACTTATGCCAGACATAATTATTTTTAATATAAATTTATTTATTTTAATTGGAGGTTAATTACTTTACAATATTTATTGGTTGATTTGGGGGAATGGCATTGAGACATAATTATTTTAAAAAACTTTTTTTAGAACCTAAGATAGCCACTAGAAAAAAAAAATAGTTTTTCTCTTTTTTTGCCTTTTGAAACTATTTTAAAATTAATCCTATAGGTACAAATAGCCTGACTTTACAAATTACCTGAAGTTGACTCTGATTCCTAAATTAAGATCCTAACATGCAGCTAGTTTAAAGTGCTGCTGAAATTTCCTTCCTAAAATCTTTTCCATGAACTTTTCCCTGAACTTTTCCCTGGGATCCACTTTCACTGGAAGTGAAAATCTACAATGAAGTCTTCTTTGCTCAGCAGCATTTCTCTATCAGTCTTCATCTTTTCATTTTCCAGTAAGCTTATCATTTTCTCTGGAGTCTCTGACAATCATTGTGGGCATGCGGGTCTGTGGGTATGTTATCTCTGCCACTTCATGTCTCAAACAGTTCCTTCGACTATTTTGGTCACATACACTTCAAGTGAAGCATTTGCACCTGCCTTGAGATTTTGATCTACATTGAGGAGAAGTTCTTGTAGCTAATTCTCAGTGTCAGATTCAGAAGGAGCCATGTGCTTAAATATGACCTAAATCCCAGCCCTCTAGGACCAGTAGCACTTGGGAAAGATGCGGTGTCCCAAGTGCTTTACCTGCTGCATAAAGGAAGCAAGGATTGTGTTTATGGAAAATTTAAATTTGCAAAGAGCATACTCCCTTTAAGAAAGCTCTTAATAGATGATTGCTAGCAGAACAGAGATCATTTTGTTAACATTGATTGTCGATGATTCTTGAGCAATTGCTTTGCATACTCTCCTCTGTGCCCACTACTAGCCACCATGGGGCACACTAGAAAATGGGAGGTATTTCTCATCATTGAAACCTCAGATCAAATGCCACTTCAAATGTGCAAGCTCTTTCCTGACCACTTACATGCATATGCACCAACCCCAAGTCACTCACTCTCTTCATCATAAAGTATCACTATCTAACAATGTATTTCATATATTGTTTCTGTTATTAGCCTTAATTTTGGATTGACAATGAAAGATCCAATTGACTAGTCATCAGACAAGAAGGGGGAAAAGCCAGATTAACTTCAATAGAATTTGTTTGTAAAGACTATATATTTTATTATTTCTTACCCTGACAGTGCTGTCATGAGGACAAACACCCCATCTGAGCTAGTTGTTTAACCTACACTAGAAAAGAGAAATGATGAATGGGAAAAACAGGTTGTGTTCATAAGTTCAAAGAGCTACTGTCCAAATTTAACAGTGATTAACAAAGTTCATTACTTTCAAAGTGCTATGAATATCAAACATTAATGTAAATAAATAAATGTTGTCATACACCTCAGAAATCAGATTCTTTTACATGAATTGGAAGAGTGAATCTTTCATAGTTTGTAAAGCAAATGAAATTCTTCAGTTCAACATATAAACTGACATCATAATCGTCTTCTAACTCTGTGGTTCTCTGTTATCATACATACTCTATTTCAGTGTGAAATGAATCTATTAATTCAACAAAAGTTCACACACTTCATACTAGGTGTGCCTGATGTAACAACAGTGAACAAAGCAAAGACCCTGAGCTCACTGAACTTTCAGTTGAATGGTAAAGAAAGACATTAATCAAGTAAATGCCAATAATCATCTTTGAAGGATGATATCCGAGAAAAGAAACATGCCAGATGCTCTGAGAATATATGGCAGACAAAGTCAGTTGGGTCTGGGTTTGGGAGAAGTCTCTCAGAGGAAGCAAAGTTTTGAATTGAAATATGAAATAATTAGTTTTTAACTAGGTGAAGATTTAACTGTGAAGAGTGGAGGTAGAGTGTGTGTTCCAGAGAGTGGAAAAATCATGTTCAAAAAAGTGGGGTAAGTTTGTTTTTGCAGCTGTTAAGGATTCAGGAAAACACATATTTGTACTACATTGACTTTTGCTGGCAAATAGCTAAATATACTTGGTTTGTGATTGTTTATAAAACTATATTTCTAAAAGTTTGTGTGAACAAAATACCATGAAACAAAGGAGTTAGGAAGAACAATGCTGAGTATCTAGATGAACCTTAAAAAACTGCTCAGCAAATGCTCTTTTTGTGAACTATATTTCTTTGCAAATCTCAGTGAGGACTTTCAACACTTTCCCATTATGATATCTAAACTATGCATTCTTTTAGGACAAAGGGGGAAAGCTTAACCAAATTCATAATTTTTTAGCCACTTTCCAAGTATACTTATTGGGTCTGGTTCACTGTACAATTCTGACTTTTGATCACTTGCCAAATGAATAATGAAAAATAAATGGCTATATTGTTCTATTACCTTCAACAGTTATAAATCAAGATGGCCAGCCCCTCATAGAAGGAAAACTTAAAGAGAAGCAAGTCAGATGGAAGTTCATCAAAAGGTGGAAAACCCGTTATTTTACACTGGCTGGAAATCAACTTCTGTTTCAAAAAGGAAAGTCTGTAAGTTCCTCTTCCATCTTTTACACTTGTGTTTTTAAAGCCTTGATCTTTGCCAACCTGATAGGCATTTTGTCTGGAGTAAAATGGCCAATAATTTTTCCTTCTCCAGTTTTACAGTGTCATTTTATTTATACATATCTTTTTGACTGTCTGTTCTGTTCATTCCTATATAAGTTGGTTCACTGTCCTTCTCAGTTTATTGTGGAAGGGTTTTTTGGTACCATAAGTTTTAGAAGATGAACCACAGAAGGTCTACCCAGGAATCTTGACTTGAACATCATGCATTCTGTTTCTTTGTGGATCACCTACATAAATGGGCTTCCCTGGTGGCTTAGAGGTTAAAGCGTCTGCCTCCAATGCGGGAGGCCTGGGTTCAATCCCTGGGTTGGGAAGATCCCCTGGAGAGGGAAATGGCAATCCCATGGACAGAGAAGCCTAGTAGGTTACAGTCCACAGGGTCGCAAAGAGTCGGACATGACTGAGCAACTTCACCTTCACCTTCACCTACATAAATATGTAGCTTTGACTCTGACTTCTTTTATGATTGAAGGCTATAGTTGGACATGGGGACCTGAGGAAGGGGGATAGTAGGCAGGGAAGGAAAAAAGGTTGATTTATTTTAAGTACTTTTTATGTAGTCAACCAAACTCAGTTTTGTTTGGGGAAAATATGACTATCTTTCATTTAATATTCAGTTAATGGATAGAACAGAATTCTGAAAGAATTAATAAATATTCATTTAACATAATTTTCAATCTGAAGTAGGATGCTCAGTAAATATCTGTATTCTGAATTTTTAGTGAGAAACTTGTGAAATATATTATATTGCAATCAATAATTCCAAGTTATCCCTTTCTTTCCAAATCACATTTATTTATCATTAAACTCTTCTCACTCAAGATCAGGGAGCATGAAATCTTGATGTACTTCTTGGCTATTTTGAGATATAATAATAACTTCTCAGTGCTTATCATGTACCACAGTGGATTACCTCTCACAATCTTCAGAACAGTTCTTTGAGATCAGCACTGTTGTTATTGCCATTTTATAGGTGGGGAAACTGAGGCACAAAGAGACTGATGGGCTTGTCTGAGGATAGAGCCAGTAAGGTGAGAAAGGGTAAAATTGGAGTTAGACTCAGGCAATGTGACACCAAAGCATGTTCTTAAATGAGTACACTGTCAAGTTTCTAATGTACATCTAAAATACAGGGTCACTAGCAAATCAAAGTGTGTCTGGATTAATTGATGAGAGTGTTAAATTACTACAAAATTACATTTCACTAAGAGCACATGCACTGCATCTTTAGGATGCTCATTACCAAATTTATTTGAACTTCTGAACAGAAATCAAATACAGTGTATCTGTATTATGTTGAATTCTGATCAGTGTTTTTTTAGTTAATAAAGCTTCACATTAGCTTTTTAAATGAAAAAGAATATTATGACGGCATCTGTTTTGAACTCATGTTACTTTCTTCATCTGTGTGTTTTATAAAATATACAGATGGACTTTCCTGTGGCTAAAGATCTTTTTGAATGAGAAATATAATGATGTGATCAATTTGGAAAGTTATTGGAGGTTTAAGGAAATTTTTTTAGCATAGGTTCACATTGAAGCATTTTCAAAGTGTTTAAAATGACCATTTGAACTTCCTATCTTTGTTAAAGAAATCAGAATAGAAGTTAAGATGTAGTGATTTTTCTGATCCCTTGGGATAGAGTAGAGTTAGTGCGTAAGAGTGTTTTTCTTGAACTCAAATACTGACCTTTATACTTCTTGATTCAGAGCTCTTTAATAAAATTTAAAGAATAAGCTATTTTATGATTGGCTAACTTATTTGACATCTTTATCAGGAGATAATGATTTGACATTCCAGAAGTCTGACAGACCATTTGGCTCAAATATTAGGAAATACTATCATATAGGATAGCTGCTGCTGCTATGACTGCTAAGACACTTCAGTCCTGTCTGACTCCTAGTGACCCCATGGACTGCAGCCCACCAGGCTCCTCTGTCCATGGGATTTGCCAGGCAAGAGTACTGGAGTGGGGTGCCATTGCCTTCTCCAATATAAGATAGAGACCACACCAAAACCCCTCTCATCCTTCAGGATACTGTAACCTTGCAGTGGCCAGAAATCCAGCTGCAGCTTCAGCCACATCATAGAAGGCCTTTCTTATAAATGAGAAAAATGTGCATTTTAAAGTAAGAACTAAAAGCTTATAGTGTTATTTTTCACTTTTGCCTTCTAAGGTCTTCATCTCCACCAAACAGCTAGGTAATGGTTTCCTTTGATTTTTTTTGTCTGTTTCTATCTTAGTTGATTTACTGTCCACTGGTAATCTTTTTTTTTTTCCTTGTTCACTTCCTACACGTATCAATTTTCTACTATAATCTAATTTAAAATACATAATTTTATTACTGTCAAATACTTACTTAAACCAAATTAAACTAACAAAGTTTTGCTGTTATCTTATAGAGATATCTTCACTTTTCATTCTGTATATCCCCTAAAAAAATTTTGAAAAATCTGCCTAACACCTTGTAGCATTTTAATTTATATAAATACTTTTATCATAAGTTTAAACAGTTGCAAAATAGTGTAATTTTTCAATAGAAAAAATACTTTCTATTGAATTATAAACATTGTCACTTTAAAATTTAAAAATCACATCTCTCCTTTAAATGTTCAGTTCAGTTCAGTCATTCAGTCGTGTCAGACCTTTAAATGTAACCAATAGAATAAAAAATACCATTGCAACTTGACACCTAACACCATTCATTTAAAAAAATACACAAATTAGCTCTTCTTTAATTGATGTGTTCAGGTGTTTCTTTGAAATCATAGTTTTGTTCTACCATTCTCATAGCATTTTATCCTGATCACCCTATCATTTTCGACTGCAGTAAAACTATGTATATATATTTAAATTTAGTGATTTTACTGTGTGACCATCAGTCTCAAAGTGTTAAGATCTTTTATTAACTTTCAAAACTATTTTACTTATGAAAAGCTATAAGTACTGTCTCTTATACACATCTAGATGTGTATAAGAGACAGGGCTATAGTTGGACATGGGGACCTGAGGAAGGGGGATAGTAGGCAGGGAAGGAAAAAAGGTTGATTTATTTTAAGTACTTTTTATGTAGTCAACCAAACTCAGTTTTGTTTGGGGAAAATATGACTATCTTTCATTTAATATTCAGTTAATGGATAGAACAGAATTCTGAAAGAATTAATAAATATTCATTTAACATAATTTTCAATCTGAAGTAGGATGCTCAGTAAATATCTGTATTCTGAATTTTTAGTGAGAAACTTGTGAAATATATTATATTGCAATCAATAATTCCAAGTTATCCCTTTCTTTCCAAATCACATTTATTTATCATTAAACTCTTCTCACTCAAGATCAGGGAGCATGAAATCTTGATGTACTTCTTGGCTATTTTGAGATATAATAATAACTTCTCAGTGCTTATCATGTACCACAGTGGATTACCTCTCACAATCTTCAGAACAGTTCTTTGAGATCAGCACTGTTGTTATTGCCATTTTATAGGTGGGGAAACTGAGGCACAAAGAGACTGATGGGCTTGTCTGAGGATAGAGCCAGTAAGGTGAGAAAGGGTAAAAATATTCCTTTTCTGCAATGTTTTATCATAGGATATTGAAGATAGTCCTCTGTGCTCTACAGTAGGACCTTGTCCTTATCTGTTTTACATCTGTTAATCCCAACCTCCCACTCCACCCCTCCTCTAACCCCTCCCCTTTGGCAATCATAGGTCTGTTCTCTATGTCTATAAGTCTGCTTCTTTTCTATAGATATTAGGTTCCACATATAAGTGATATCATATGGCATATATTTTTCTATTTCAGACTTACTTCCCTTAGTATGATAATCTCTAGTTTCATCTATGTTGCAGCAAATAGCATTATTTTGTTCTCTTTTATGGCTGAGTAGTACTCCATTGTATATACTAACATATCTTTACCCACTCATCTGTTGATGGGCATTTACATTGTCTCCTTGGCTGTCTTGGCTACTGTGAACAGTGCTGCTGCACCAAATTACATTCCCACCTACAGGGCAGGAGGGTTCCCCTTACTCCACACCCTCTTCAGCTTTTTCTTCTTTGTAGACTTTTTAAGGATGGCCATTCTGACTGGTGTGAGGTGGTACTGTATTATAGCTTTGATTTGCTGTTTTTTAGTAGTTAGCAATGTCGAACATCTTTTCATGTGCCTAGTGGCCATCTGTATGTCTTCTTTGAAAAATGTCTATTTAGGTTTTTTGTCCATTTTTCACTTGGATTGTTTGTTTTGTTGTTGTTGAGTTGTATGAGCTATACATACATTTTGGAGATTAAGCCCTTGTTGGTTACATCATTTGCAAATATTTTCTCCTATCCTGTAACTTGTCTTTTCATTTTGTTTATGATTCGCTTTGCAAAAGCTTGTAAGTTTAATTAGGTCATATTTGTTTATTTTTGTTTGAATTTCTATTGCCTTGGGAGATTGACCTAAGAAAATATTGGTACAACTTATGTCAGAGAATGCTTTGCCTATGATCTCTTCTAGGAGTTTTGTGGTGTCATGTCTTATGTTTAAGTCTTTAATCCATTTTATTTTTATGCATAGTGAGAGGGTGTGTTCTAACTTCATTGATTTACATGCAGCTGTCCAACTTTCCTAGCACCACTTGCTGAAGAGACTATCTGTTTCCCATTGATATTCTTGCCTCCTTTGTTGAAGATTAATTGACTGAGATGTGTGGGTTTATTTCTGGGCTCTGTTCTTCTGACATCAGTATTTTGAACTGCTCTTTTTGTTTGATGCTCCTGAGATTTTTCCAAGGTGGACAATACACCATAGAAAGTTTGGGATGAGTGAAAAAGATGTTTTTCCATTGCAAAGTGAAAAAAGAGTGATTATGAATGGGCAGGTAGGGAAAGGAGGGTTGGCAAGATTCTCAAACACGGGTACATTCTCCAGTAGACAAAATGGACTCAGGGATGTTAAAGATCTGAAATTGCTTTAAAGAAGTATCTGATTGCTTAAAAAATATTCATGGAGCCCAGCATGATGACTCTGGTGTTAAAGAGATTCTTAAGTATCTGCTTTAATGCAAAGAAAATATAACATCATTAAATATTCCTTCCCTTAATGTTTGTGGACAAATCATGCTTCCAAAGATTGAGAAAGTTTCAAAAACAGTTTAATCTACTTAAACACTGGAGCCCTATTTATTCAATTAACACCTCTTTCTCAGAGGTAACACAAAGAAAAATTCAATTTCAGGCCTCTAAAATTATCTCAAATTCTGAGTTAATAGAACCCCAAATTGTACAGCTTTATTTTGCTCTATTAATACAGTGTTAATATCAATAGAAAATGGCATAAAGTCAAAGAAATATGAATCAAACATTTTTCCCAGTCCCACCATATAGCCATATAATACTTTTCTATAAATTGGCTATTTTGTTCTAGCTTAAAATAGTACAACAAAAAACTAGCTGCTCACTTCTTCAGTTGTTTTCATGACTATTCAAGGCCTTAGCACCCAAAATAACAAAGGTGTCAAGTCACATGAAGTGAACAGATTCTGATCCTCTTGGAAAATTCTCCAGGAGCCAGAGATCTTTCTATACTCTGGAAGCCAGCTTATGTTCTTTCCTTCCCATGCATTTCAGAAAGATGATCCTGATGACTCCCCAATAGAACTCAGCAAAGTACAGAGTGTGAAAGTTGTGCCAAGAAACGCAGGGATCGCTCTCTCCCCCGGGCTTTTGAAATTTTCACAGACAATAAAACCTATGTTTTCAAGGCCAAGAATGAGAAGAATGCAGAAGAGTGGCTCCAGTGCATCAATGTGGCAGTTGCCCAAGCAAAAGAGAGGGAAAGCAGAGAAGTAACCACGTATCTCTAGGGATTTGCAAGCCAATTTCATACCAGTTGTATACAATGGACATGGCACTATCATTGCGAATGTCAAGAAAAAGAAATAAATTCACCAAGTCATGCTGTCTTTTAATAAACACCAATGGAAAAGTTTTCTCCAGGAAGCAAGACTAAAAGTGGCAGGATCCTGGTACATTTCAGATCCATATGGCAATAGCATTAACTCCAGAACAGCTTTGTGAGGCATATAAGAAAAGGAATTATGAATGATATGGAGCCAGAAAGGGGAGAGAAGGGATCTAGAAACTTTTGTACCTATGGCATTGTACATTATAAGAAAACAATTTTAAAAGATACCTGAACTGCCTATCCTAAGGAAAGATTAGGCAATTCTGATGAAAAGTAGTCAATAGTATTAAAAGGAAAAAACCTACAAGGAAAAGTCAAATTGGTGAACACTGAAGAAACCATACAACTTATTTACAGACATATAATTACATTTATCCTCTCCTAATGCAAAGGAGGCTAACACTTAGTAAAATGGTTCTCAAATTAAGCCAATTATGTAATTAAATATCTGTCCTTCATAACTTCTTATCTGATTATTCCTTTTACGTTCATATAATATGATCTAAAGTTTTGTTACTTGGCTATATCTCCTGCCAAGGCAGTAAGTATAAGCTAGGATTAAACACAGAAGACCATTTTCCCCGTCTTCAAAATACATGCCATTTCTGTTAAAATTTGAGATTTTAAAGTTCTATACTTTCTTTCTTTTCATTCAATATTTTAATATCTCAAAATTATAAACATATATTTGTTTTTGCCATTACCCATAATTTAAAAAATTAAATCATGGTAGGCAGAATTCTAGATGGCTTTCATAACCCAAACTCTGGTAAAATCTCTTCCCCTGAGTGTTGTGGGACCTACAGCTTCTAATAGAATAAGGCAAACAGGACAGGATAGTCTCTCCCATGATTATGTTACATTACATGGCAAAGGAAGGAAATGTTTCAGATGTAATGAAGGTCCTTAATCAGCTGATTGAGTTAACTGAGAGAATATGGTCTTGGGTAAGCCTGGCCTAATCAGATGAGCCCTTTGAAATGGTGAACAAGTCAGAGACTCTCTCCCACTGACCTTGAATAAGCTGCTATGAGTTCTACAGCTTCATGGAAATGAATTTTGCCGCAAGCAGTGTGAGCAGCTTGGAAAAGGATTCTGAGCCTCAGATAAGAGCCCCTTCTCCACCAACACTTTGATTGCAACTATGCGAAACCTTAAGCAGAGAACCCAGCTATACCATGCTTGGACTCCTGATCCATGGAAGCTTTTTGATAATAAATATGTGTTGTTTTAAACTATTAAGTGTGTGTGGTAATTTGTCGTATAGCAATGGATAACTAATACAAAAGCTAACTTGCAATACACATACATATTTTTCCCTTGAAATTTATTAAACACATCCTACTATAGAAAGGTGGAGAAAGGATGATTTTTCCCTTGAAATTTATTAAACACATCCTAATATAGAAAGGTGGAGAAAGGATGTTAAGTACTTAATACTCTGAATTCTACCCTGACTCTATTGCTAACTCACTAGGATAGGAAATACAAAGGGACCAAGTTTAAGGAAGGGAACCATTCAATTTTAAGTTTAAATGTAAAATTTGAGAGTATTATAAGTCATGGAAGTTCTTACAAGTTGTAAATAAGAATTTGAGAGGTCAAAATTTGGGCTCATCCTGTATATAGATGGTCACTGAAGATGTGGAATTATATGAAATTACTCAGGGAGAGTTAGACAATAGAATTAATAGCTTCCTTGGGACATCCAGTATTTAAGCAAAGGGAGGCTGATTAGTGTTCAGAGATATTATAAACCAGAGGAAATAATGTCACAAGAGCCAAGGTTTTCAAGGGAAAGAAAGAGATCAGTCATATGAAATCCTGAAGAGTAATTGCTTAAGATAAAGAATGACTTTTGCAACTAAGTAATTTGTGTCATTGGCAAGAACAATTTCATTGGAGTGATGATGTGAAAGTCAAATTTCAGTGAATTGAAGAATCAGCAAGAGGTTAAGAGTTTAAAACAATTGAACTCCCCTTTCAAAAACATGGGGTTGAGATGAAGAAAGTGGTTTTGTTGTTTGTTTTAAGGATGCATTAGACCTAATGGGAAGAAGTTTAAAACACAGAAAGAAAGAGGAAAATAACTTTGCTTGAGAAAAGTTTCTAGAAGTGAAGAAGGATGAAATCTCCTCTATTCCACAGCAATTTATGGGAACTGCTACCAAGCAGCAAGTACCTCGGTGAACCTAGAAATGTGAAAATAAAAGATCCAGCTCCTCCCTTCGAGGAGTTTATGGTGTAGTGGAGGAAACAGACATGTACAACTAAAATTGAAATGCTGTGCGGCCAAGTGCCTTGATGGAGGTATGCACGTGGTCCTGAGGAAACACAGGAGAAGATACCACTGTAAGTGACTTGGAATTCAGCTTAGCCTCCTTTAACTGTTCCCCAGAAGTGTTAGAGAATGAACTTGTCTTGAAAAACTAGTAGGAGTGTTATGAGGTGACAAGAAGCAAATGGCCAGTAGAGGGGACCATCCTGCAAAGGCCAGGGAGGAAGAGGGAGCACGGTTCATTTGTGAAATAGCAAGCCCTCAGCTGGGACTGGAACACAACGGACCTGCTGGGAGTGGCACGGAATACTCCTGGAGGCCTGCATGGTCGTGGCATGTAGGGCTTGGGTCCATGTTAATTATTTTGAACTTTTTCCTTAAGAGGGTGAAATGTATTGAAAAGTTTTAAGATTTGTATTTAGAGAAAAAATCTTGATCATGATATAGAGAATGGATTGTAGCAGGGAAATTACTTGGAAGGTTCTTGGAAGGTGGTGGGGCTTCCCTGATTGCTCAGTTGGTAAAGAATCTGCATGCAGTGCAGGAGACCCCGGTTTGATTCTTGGGTTGGGAAGAACCCCTGGAGAAGGGAACAAATACCCACTCCAGTATTCTGGCCTGGAGAATTCCATGGACTGTAAGGTCCATGGGGTCTCAAAGAGTTGGGCACAACTGAGCAACTTTCACTTCACTAGAAGGTGGTGAGGACTTAAACTGATATAGTAGCAGAGGGGTTTGAGGGGAATGAAAATGCAGGAAGAATATTGAATTAGTAAACTGGACAGAACACTAGTGGATTGGATGGAGCTGGAGTATAGAAATGAGAAGGAAAGAGTCTCTGATGACTCCAAGGTGCTTTGGGGAAGCCTGATGCAATGAAGGCTGATAGCATTCGTTGAGATAGAAAATTCCAAAGCAACAGTTTAAGAGGTGGGGCAGGTGGTAAATTCAATTTTAATGTATACATTCAGATGGTAAATTTAATTTTATCATTCTCACGTGGCGCTAGTGGTAAAGAACCCACCTGCCAATGCAAGAGATGTGGGTTTGATTCCTGGGCCGGGAAGATCCCCTAGAGGAGGGCATGACAACCCACTGCAGTATTCTTGCCTGGAAAATCCTGGCAGGCTATAGTCCATAGAGTGGCAAAGAGTCAGACACTACTGAAGTGACTTCATGCATATATTCAGAGTCTAGCCAAGTGATTCACCTTGGACTAGAGAGACATCTCCTTCTATGAAGTTGAGCAGGAAAAGGGTGAGAAAAAGCACAACTGTAAATAATTCTCTAAATAGTATTTTTAAATCTACTATCTCATTTACATGATTCACCCTCATAACCTACCTGGTGAGTAACCCTACCTAGTTTAATCAATTAAGAATAATTGAAATAGACAAGTAGAAATAGAGTAGAATTATTTTTGAGACTTAATTAACTAGCAGTGTCTAGTTTGGAGCACAACTCTCAGAGCCAGTTCAATCAGAGACCGGGAGTGCAATCCCTGAGTCAAGAAGATCCCCTGGAGGAGGGCATGGCAACCCACTCCAGTGTTCTTACCTGGAGAATTCCATGGACAGAGGAGCCTGGCAGGCTACAGTCCATTGGATCACAAAGAGTAGGACACGACAGAAGCAATTGAGCACACACACGCAAAGAATGATATTTCTAGTTTCAATCCATGATGCAATAATTCCAAATGCAGGCAAATTTTCCTGGGTTCAGAATCACACTAGGCATTTTAGAATCATTGTCTTCTCACTGATGTTTGTGGCATATCCATCCCTGTTGTCAGCTGGCTTACCACAGGTTGGCCTTTCCCAAGAAGGCTGCTATTCCTAATCCCAGTCTATGAAGAAACCACTTACTAAACATGTTTAAACCTTTATATATGTTGGTATGAATACAATCATAATCATAGTCAGAAATTCAAGTGGTTTTCATTTTTACTTCATCTTGACTTTTTTCATCCCAGACAGCTGTGGAAACATAAATGTTTATGTGTGAGGCTCTCATCTTGTTATTTCTTAAGAACTTGGAGTTTGGTAAAAGTAAATGTTCAATATTTTTCAAACACTAGGTTTTCTAGAAAATCCTTGGCTGGTGATGTTGAAGAACATTTCTGGGTCATCTTCCATTTGCTTACTTTGGGGCTTATTTATTATGATCATGCTCAAACATAAATATAGATTACTTAGTTGAAGAAACATTCCCTACTTTAGGAAACTGTTCTGAGATGAGGTAAGAGAATATGTGAGATGAATTCAAGGTGTGTTGCAAAGAAGTAAAAACCACATATGCCCTAGTCAGAATTTCTAGTTCCCAAAAGCTAAGTTTTTAGGTGAAAAACCCCAGATGTTGTTTTGTTCCAGAATAGTGCCAGGGTGTAGACCTCTTGGGGCTCTTCCTCCCCAACGATGCTTCTGAGAGACAAAGGGGTTGGAAAATCAGGGAGATTCCTCCCGAGGCAGCGGAGTCTGGGGAAAGAAGCACAGGATCTGCACACAGACACATGAGGATTCAAGTCCTACTTCTTGCCCAGACTAAACTACCAACCTGAGAAAAATCCGCCTCTCTCATTTCTGGGTTGGGGATAATTTATCTATGGAGTACAATTGCCACGAGGCTTAAATGTCATGAAAAAGCCTCCAGGAGAGAACCTTTGGGGCTTCCCAGTGGCTCAGTGGTAAAGAATCCACCTACCAGTGCAGGAGAATTTGGTTTGCTCCCTGGGTTGGGAAGATTCCCTGGAGAAGAAAATGGCAACCCACTCCAGTATTCTTTCCTGGAGAACCCCATGGACAGAGGAGCCTGGTGGGCTATAGACCATGAGGTCATAAAGTGTTGGACACGACTTAGTGACTAAACAAGAACAGAGAACTTTTATCTTATTGGGTGCATGACAGTGCTCAGCTGGTAAAGAATCCAGCTGCAATGCAGGAAACCCCGGTTTGATTCCTGGATCAGGAAGATCCACTAGAGAAGGGATAGGCTACCCACTCCAGTATTTGGGGGCTTCCCTGGTGACTCAGCTGGTAAAGAATCCACCTGCAACATGGGAGACCTGGGTTCAATCCCTGGGTTGGGAAGATTCCCTGGAGAAGGGAACAGCTACCCACTCCAGTATTCTAGCCAGGAGAATTCCATGGACTGTGTAGTCCAAGATTCAGACACGACTTAGTGACTTTCATTTTCATTTCACAAGGGAAAAAGAAAACCTACCAATTAAATTATAATGCAGTGCCTTAATAATAATCTCATGAGTAGTGTTTTACTTCAAAAAGTCTTTTATTGATTCTGAGGGATTTAGCAAACCAGGAGAATTCCATGGACTGTGTAGTCCAAGATTCAGACACGACTTAGTGACTTTCATTTTCATTTCACAAGGGAAAAAGAAAACCTACCAATGAAATTATAATGCAGTGCCTTAATAATAATCTCATGAGTAGTGTTTTACTTCAAAAAGTCTTTTATTGATTCTGAGGGATTTAGCAATTTTTTTGACTTTAGGTACTTTGCATGGTACATGATATGTTATCCTACAGATTGGTATCTATTTCAGTCACAGAGTGAAACATGGCTTTATTTCATATTGATGTCTTCCTTTCTTAGATAAAACATTTGTTGGTTTCTTTGCTAGCCACCAAGTACAAGGCTATAGGGCCTGTGTAACCTGGTAACGGAAGGATGGACAGGAGAAGGTGGAAACCTGTCTCATATGGAACTGTAGTCGTTCCTCCACTGATGGCTCTTTGGCTAAGTAATGTCATGATTCATTTCAGTCCCTTTCTGTGCTTTTCTGTGTACCCAATAAATTTTTGTTTCAAAGTTAGATCATGGTATGGTTTGTTAAGACATACTAACCAGCACTTTATACACTAAACATGTAGTATTGACCGTGTACATAATTCAACTGAGGTTACAACACAAAGAGCTGGGGTCAAGTTCAAGTGACACCTGATCAGAGTCATTCCTGATGTATGATGATTGCAAACCACCACTGACTGTAAGACACACTCCAATTTCAGAACTGATTTAAAATGGGAGAAAAAAGCAGTGAGTAAATGATCAAAAGTAAGTGTTAATTTGAAGGTTCCACAGTATTCAAAACTGTATGGAAAAGTTTATGAACAATACATCATACAGCAAATGTAAGAATTTTAAAAATCTTTTAACATGCTTTAAAAGGCCCCAATACATTAATTCTCAAAGGTATGAGATCAGCCATTCTTGTGCATGCTCACCCTCTCTATTAGTCATGGTTCTCCTTGTTCTATTCAGGTCTCCAAGGGATTGGGTTGGTTAAAGTGGATCTGTATTCAGTCTGCTGATTCAAAGTGCTAATCTCTTCCAGATATACCTTCACAAACACACCCAGAAAACATTTTACCAGCTATCTGGGCATCTCTTACATCAGTCAGGTTGACATATAAAATTAATCATTTGATGGAAATAAAGATCACTAATGTCCCCTGGAGAAGGAAATGGCAATCCACTCCAGCACTCTTGCCTGGAAAATCCCATGGACGGACAAGCCTGATAGGCTACAGTCCATGGGGTCGCAAAGAGTCGGACACGACTGAGCAACTTCACAATGTCCACACACAAGCCGTGTTTCTGGTTCCCTGGTGTCCCCTCTCTGTATGCTCCTTTATCCAAGTCCCCTTCCCTGGCAGGGATGCTACATAGGGTATGGACCAAGATGCCAGGAGTGAGCAGAGGAATACATGGTATCTTTTACCCCCTGTCACAGACTGGGGAGCATGGGGGTAAACTTGGGATGATGTCTGAAGAGGAATCCAGACCAGGAAGGAGGAACATATCCAGAAGAGCCCTAGCAGTCAGTCATGCCAGAGACGAGAGTAGGGAGGCAAGGCCTGGAGCTGAGATGGAAGCTGGGGACCCAGGGAGGAGCAGAGGGAGGCACAGAGCAGAGAGGGGGAGAATGGATGGTGGGCGGTGTGAACTGCAGAGCATCAGGACTAGCCACAGGGCCGGGCTTCTCCAGGCACCTGTCTGGATGAGGAGGGTTCTGTGCAGTGTGCTTTGATAAGACAGGTTTCCACCTTTTCCTGTCCATCCTATCACCAGGTTACACAAAGCCCTACAGCCTTGTACCTGGTAAAACAGGTCACCAGCTCTGACAGAGGCTTCAGCTCCTGGGCACCTCCATGAGAACCCCGGCCTCACCAAGCAGTTTCCATATTGACATTCTTCTCATCCTATGTCCTCAGCCTAGCACATATTGAACTTGTCTACTTCAAAGGAAAGGAAAAACTTTCTGGGTGTATGGGGAGGGGAACCAGAAATCCTAGAACTTTCTCGTGCATTATTCTGTAAGATGATGATCAGACACATTGTGTTTACATAACTCCTGATACCCTTTTCAACTTTTTTAAAGCTTTAGTCTAATAGAAGGAAAATACATATCCTTTGTCTTTCAATCAATAAAAATGATTAGAATTCACTTCAGTACTGAGAGGGAAAGGGCAACCCTCTCCAGTGTTCTTGCTTGAGAATTCCAAGGACAGGGTAGTCTGGTGGGCTACAGTTGATGGGGCCACAAAGAATCAGACACAACTAAGCAACTGAGAATGTAAAAGAGTTATAAAATATGCAAATAACATAAAAATGGAAAATATTCAAACAAATGACAAACGTATTTGTTAATAGGAATTACAGAGCTCCATAAGACCTCACCAGAAACTTGGGAGGGGGCCAATAATAATTCTAATTTTTACTTTCAGAATTTTTTTTAGAATCTTTCTTTGCCTTGTTTTGTTTTTTAACCACCAGTCCACTTACATCAGGATAATACCCATTTGTCAGTATAGTGCACACTTATACACATATACATCCACATATTCTTTTACACAGGAGTTGTGACAGCAAAACAATTCTCACATGTCGCTTGTAGAAATCAGTCTTGTTATGTCATTGTCCCTATTGCTCCATCTATCTAATTAGGCTGGGACTTCATGTAATCAGAAGAACTTAGTGTGTCTTCCACTGTTCTTAATGGAAATTCACTTATACACACTTGATAACCTCTGGAAATATTCTGTTCCTCCTTATTCAAAGCTATTGTAATATGGAGAGACTGTTCTAAAAGTCTTTTCTGTTAAGACAGAAAAGCAATGTCTGAGTAAGTCAATCGTGGTTGTTGTTTTTTTCAATTTAACCAAAAGCACAGTCTGGAAATGTCTATCTTAAAAGGTTAACCATGAAATATAATATTTAGGGTATATGTGTTTAAGTGCTATTTTGAAACCATTTTAATCAGGACTCACTAAAACATTTCACAGAGACATACCTTAAGCTTTTCCATGCAAACATCCCTTACCTATGTATCCATTTTCTTGACACCACTATACTATCCAGAAATCCTCCTTTTATATCAGCCTTGGTTCAGTTCAGTTCAGTAGCTCAGTCATGTCCGACTCTTTCTGACCCCGTGGACTGTAGCCCGCCAGGCTCCTCTGTCCATGGCAAGAATACTGGAGTGAGTTGCCATTTCCTTCTCCATGGGATCTTCCCCACCCAGGGATCGAACCCAGGTCTCCTGCATTGCAGGCAGATGCTTTATCCTCTGAGCCACCAGAGAAGCCACATATATACATATATATACTCTTTTTTAGACTTCCTTCCCATTTAGGTCACCACAAAGCATTGAGTAGTTCCCCGTGAGAACTCTGACTATTCATTGGAAGGACTGATGCTGAAGCTAAAGCTACAATACTTTGGGCACCTGATGTGAACAGCCAACCATTGGAAAAGATCCTGATGCTGGAAACCATTGAAGGCAAAAGAAGAAGGGGTGGCAGAGGATGAGGTGGTTGGATCGCATCACTGACTCAGTGGGCTTGAATTTAAGCACACTCCAGGTGATTGTGAAGGACAGGGAAGCCTGACGTGCTGCAGCTCATGTGGTCACAAAGAGTTGGACATGATCTAGCAACTGAATAACAGCAATGTTCAGATCCTATGCTAGGCATTGGGAATGCTGCAGTCATCAAGGTATCCCAACCTTTGTGGAATTTATATTCTAGTATAAGAGAAAGATGTTAAAGTCTTTGCTTAATTAATTATGAAATTGCTATATGACCAGTATTTCAAGGAAGTACAATGGATAGAGGTCATGAAATGAAAGGACTGACCTCATCAGGAAGGTAAGGACAGCTTATCTTCCTTATCTGACCTGAGATCTGAAGGACCAACAGGAGTTATTAGTCTGCAGGAAAGGTGAAGGAAAAGCAGAAGAGAAGAGAGATCACAATCAGAGACGACCACAGGGAGGAGAAAGTCACAGTCCATTGGTGTATCAAAGCAAGCCAGCGTGTCCAGAAAACAGCAGAGAGGAGAGGAACACTGATAAGGGTGGTGAGACGGGGATTCGGGCAAGTCCTGCAAGCCCAGAGGGAGAGCTGTTGGCAGGCTTAAGTTAGGGTGACATGGTTAGATCAGCAGTTTAAGTCCCCCAGCTGCTGCGTGGAGAATGGGTTGTTGAGAAAGCAAGAATAGAGACTGGAGAAAGAGAGGAGGCTACTAATATAGTACAGGCAAGAGACTGTAAGGAGCGGGTGGCACTGGAAATAGAAATGGAGGGTTGGTGAGGTATTTTTGAAATAAAAATTACAGGACTTGGAGATGGATAGGAATCCACTCTCTGGATTCTGACACCGCCTGATTAGGTAGCACTGTTCTGTAAGGAGAACATTAAGGTCAGGTTGAGGGAAGGTCTTGTCTGCAGAGGAGGGATAATGAGAGTGCAATGTCACGGGCTTGGCAAGACAGAGAAGGAGGCAGCAGACAATGCGGAGGGGTCGCAAACCCTCCTCCAGAGAAGAGGTGATAATATTCTGGGCCTTGAAGAAGGAATCCAGTTTTCTTCTCTAGTAGACCTGTCTTTTCACACTCTCCAGTCAAAGAGAGAGTCCATTCTAGTTTTAGGGAACCAAGTTGCAAAGGCTCAGGATCAAAGGTAAAGTAGGAGACAATGTAAGTAAGCAAGAATAGAGGACAGGATCACTTAATGATGTATTTGTGCCCTGTTCCAAAAGTTATTTATGATTTTTTTAACAACAACAACAAAAAATGTGTTGTGGATTTTTAAAATAACTGTGGTGGACACTGATTGTGCTAGTCCGTTCAGACTACTATCACAAATCACCCTGGACTGGGTGACATATAATGACAGTCGTTTATTTCTCAATTCTGGAGGCTGAAATACCAAGCAAGAACAAGGGGCCAAAAGATCCAGTGTCTGGTGAGGTCCTGCTTCTGGTTCACATATGGCCATCTTCTTGTTGTGTCCTCATGTGGCAGATGAGTGAGGGAGCTCTCTGGGTTTATGAGGGCACTCATCCCATTCATGAGGGCTGTGCTCTCATCTCCTGATTACTTCCTAAAGGCACCACCTCCAAACACCATCACATCAGAGACTAGATTTCAACACATGAATTTCAGGGGACACAAACATTCAGTCTATAGCACTAATGCATTACCAAGACCCTTCTCCAGTGAAGAACTTGGTGCTGCAGCACAAATTTGAACCAAGGGTCAGACATGACAACAAAAGAAGGGTCATTCTACCTCCAGAGCCCTCCCTGGGGTCAGCTGAGGCTATCGCTGGGGCTACATCAAAGCTCAACTTTTCCCCCTCCCCAATCTTGATTCTTCTCCACTTCCTCCCATAGGTGTTGATGCCAAGGGTACACCTTAATAAATATTCTGAACCTTAAATTTGGTCTCAGGGTCCACTTCCCAAAAAGTTCAGCCAGACTGACAGTTAATAAAGGCATAGTGCCAAAGAAACAGGCAGGAGGAACAGGCACCAGGCAGACAGTAGCAGATTAAATAGGTGCTGTGAGGCTCTCCCCACTGCAAAAGGCAGAATTAGGAGAGGCATTCACTCAGATCCATGAGTCACAGTTTCCCAGACTAAAAATAAGCCAGTTGCCCAGAAGAAGAAAATACTCCCAATATTGAGACCCAAGAATTTTTCCCTGTGGGGCCTCCCCAAGAGAACTCTGATATAGAAACAACCTTCCGTATCTCCTGCTCAGGGCAAGAGTATATTTCACAAGGATGTGTAAGGGTACAAATACCCTCATGACTTCAAATAGGCAAAGAATGGGATTTTCTTTATTACTTTGTGCATGCTAAATTGCTTCAGTTGTGTCCGATTGTTTGAGACCATATGGACTGTAGCCCACCAGGCTCCTCTGTCCATGAGATTCTCCAAGGCAAAAATACGGTAGTAGGTTGCTATGCCCTCCTCCAGGGGATCTTCCCGACCCAGGGATTAAACCCGTCTCTTATGTTTTCTGTATTGGCAAGTGTGTTCTTTACAACTAGTGCCACCTGGGAAGCCTGGTTTTATTACTTTGTATTTTACTTAATTTATGCCTTGAACCCTGGGTCCCAAATCACCTGGTGAAAAAAAATGTCATCTTAATCTAGTTGGGGGAAATTCAGTTAACTAGGAGTAGTCTCCATCTATTCAGGTTTTTCCTAGTCCCCCTTCCCCACAATAGCCCTAAATGTATTATTTATGCAAGATTCATATCCTAGTTCTTCACGGTCATGAGTTTTTTAACCTCAAAATTGCTACTTGAGAGACTTAAAATCCTATATTCTGAAAGTATAATTTCTGCTGTGAGGCTCACAAGTTCATTCTGAAATTCAGAGGCTGACAATTCACTGTTATTTCTATCTTCTTTTCACATCACTTTTCGAAGGCAATGAATGCCTCCTGAAGCCTGAATGAGGAGGTAGGGGTGGCGGGGGAGGGCAAAAAACAGTCTCAGGGATTTTTAGAAAGCCTATCGGTAATAGATTGATTGTTATTGATTTTCAAAAATAACGTTCTGCATTGAAAACCAATAGTGCAACACTAATGTACAAAACAAGTAAAAGTAATTTGGGTGAGGGGCTCAAACTATGAGGTCCAGACAGACAGCATGTGGTAAGATGTAATTAAGTCAAAGATGCATTGATTGAAGTGTAGTTGATTTACAGTGTTGTGTTAATTTCTGCTGGACTGCAAAGTGATTCTTTATACATACATATACTTTCTTTTTTTCTATTTTTTCTGTTTTTCCATTATGGTTTATCACAGGATATTGAATTTAGTTCCCTGTGCTATATGGTAGGATCTTATTCCTTATCCATTCTATTAACATATGTAATAGTTTGCATTGGCCAACCCCAAACTACCAATCTGTCCTTCTGCTACCCTCCTTCCCCCTTGGCAACCACAAGTCTGCTATGTCTGTGAGTTTCAGTTTCACAGATAGGTTTATTTGTGTCATATTTTAGATTCCACATACAAGTGACATACAATATTTGCCTTTCTCTGTCTGACTTATTTCACTTAGCATAATACCCTCCAGGTCCATGTGTTTCTGCAAATAGCATTATTTTGTTCTTTTTTATAGTTGAATACTATTCTGTTGTATACAGGTACCTTCTTTAAGGGATATACTTTAGAGTGGAGGAATAGATAGACTGTACAACTTTCAAGCAACTTTTCACAAAGGGCCTCCAATGGGAATTAGGATTCTCTAAGATTTATTTATATAATATTATATCAGGGAAGAACTTTTTATATTCTTTTACAAGTTAATCACTAAACGGATGTTGCCAACAAGCTTAATACATAATGGTCTATTTCTAGGAACCCTGCCTTCCAGGTAATGAGTATTATGCTGAAAGAATTTTGTTTAGCTCACAGAAAGCATCCTGACCAGGCCCACCGGTGAACGACTGCAGAGAGGAAGAAATTAACACACCCCTCCTCCAGAGGCTGACGGGAACCAGGAAGTGTTTGACTCTACTCCCTGCCTTCTAGAGACCCTGAATTCTAACTCAGGCAAGATCGTTCTTTGAGGGCACAAGTCCAGAATCTTCTCAGTCTGCTAACTTTCTGAATAAAGTGCTAGTCCTTGCTTGCTAGACCTTGCCACAGCAGCTTATCTCTCGATTTACTGGCCTGCTGTGTGGCAAGCAGTAAGAGCTTGGATTTGGTAACAAGTTTTGGTGAGCCGTCCAGGAGCCTTTCTGCTCGTGGCCAGCTGACCTCAGCTGGGGAATTCTGGGGTAAGGTCCTAGCAGTTTCAGGGGCCACTTGTCTTGAGGATCTTCCCTTCAGAGTTCACCAAAGTGATGCTGGCTGGCCCAGCACTTCGAGGTTGGAGCAAAGAACCCTTCGGGCTCCGACAGGCTCCATCCAGTAAGGTAAGTCACTCTGGTGCACACAGCTAGAAACTTTTTCTCCTCTGTTTGGGCCTTTTTCTCCAGAACAAACCTATTTGTTTGTATTTAAGTTGGGTACGTTGTTGAAGAAAGAGTTGTTGGACCTTTACCTGACTGGGAACCAGTTCGTTTCTTTGGGTGCTAGTATTTCTGTATGCCGTTTGTGTTTTGTCTTGAATTTCTATCTTTAAAAATGGGGAATGTTTAAACTATCCTTAAAGAAAGTCCTCTAAGGCACGTTTTAAGGGGTCTGATGATAACTGTGAGGCCATGGGTGAGAGGAAGATGATATTTATTGTAACAATGTGTGGCCACAATACCTATTAGGATCTCCACAGAGGGGTTGGGCAGGTTCTCTTGGGGCCCTGTGCACCACATGCCCCTACCCTTGCTGTGTTAATTATGTCATGTATGGTCTCCTGTGTCATGGGTACATGTAAAATGCCACGACCAAGCTTGAGGGTTTATTTAGGATTTTCTATTTGTTCTTTAGGTTTTTAAGTTTCATTTTGTTTAATACTATTTCTTCACTGATAGCCAAATCAGTTTTGTGATACTTAAAACTTTTACTGATGTCAGATGGAGGAAAAGAACAAGAATAAAACCTGTCTGTTCTTGTCAAGAGTGGGACATTCCAAGGAAGAAGAAAAAGTTTCCATTTGGTTCTTAAAATCACCAAAAGCTATAAACAGAAATAGAATTATCTTTTCCATAAATATATTAAAAGTCTCTAGCCATCTAAACAGATGACCTTGATTTGTCTTACTTGCCAGAAACCCAATTTGAATTCAGTCTCTTTTGTAACTGGTGGGGTTTACATTGTTGCACCCGGTTCGTGGCTAAAATTTTGGAATGGGAACTATGAGCTCCCTGTGTCCGTACATGTGTTATGGTGGCATTCCCAATAATAATTTGTCAAAGAACTCTATTTAATTAGCTTAAAGAAAACTAAGTGCTTATATAAATACTCCAGCATAAAGGAAATTGGCCACAATGAGTTTGAGGTTCATGTGATCTAGGAAATATTCAGTATTAATATCTAGTGTTAGCATAAGCTTGTTGGTTTGATACAGATATGCCTTTAGTCATCAGCATTAAGTATAATACTTTTAATGTAACTAGGCTTACTAGAAATCAAACATGACCTCATTATTCCTGTTACAAAAGCTTTTAATTAAAATAGAGGTAAATGAAGAGTTTTGGATAAACTCCGTGGGAATAATGGTTTGGGAATATCTATCTAAAAGAGTCTCTCCAGATTTTCATAACTTGAAACTAAACTAAGTTCTAAAATAAGATTAAACATAATTGAAAAAATAAATCTTAAAAGTGGCACAAAACCTGAATTTGTTCTCTTAAGAGGACAGAGGTTTCTTAAAATGTTGAACTGCTTTTGGTAATAGATTGTGAGTTTCTTCAAGTGATCTGTATTTGCTGTTGAGATTTTTTATCACTGGTTAAAACTTTTTAATATTTTTGACAAGCTTCCCAAAGATCAAGTTCTAAGTGGAATTCATTTGACCTCTGGCTAACTTTGGGAGTTCCTGGAGGGTCCCTGGAACATCTCAAATTGCTTTCTCTCTCAGAGAGAGGAATATTAAACTAAGTGAGCTTATTTGGTTGAGTTGTTGAATTGCATAGGGGCACTGTCAAATGAGTGTGATAAAACTTCTCAGATTGTATTACATGGATAATTTTTTTTCTCTTTGGCTGTGCTGCACATTGCTGTGCGCGGGCTTTCTCTAGTTGCGTCGTGGGGGCTGTTCTTTGTGGTGCAGGGGCTTCTCATTGTGGTGGCTTGTCTCATTGCAGGCTCTAGACCATGCAGTTTCTATTGCTGCAACTCACACTCATACTTGCAGCTTGAAGTTGTGGCACACAGGTTTAGCTGCCCCCTGGCATGTGAAATCTTCCCGAAAGGGATTCAGCCCACAACCCCTGCACTGGCAGGAAGATTCTTAACCACTGAACCACCAGGGAAGTCTGGGTAAATGTTATTAATACATGCATTCTAGAAATTTATATGGAACTTCTAAGATTCTGGTATATCCTAGAAATGGTATAAGTCATTAATTATCTTAAATTGTTTGTCACGGCAGTAATCAAGTTTCTGTTCAATTACATTGTAATCTCCATTGGTTGGTGCCAAAGCAAAAAAGTCATCCTTTCAATAGATCAATTACTAGCTTTGGTTTTATAGTGGCTTTCAAAGGACTGTAGCTATTTTGTGAAGAAACAGGGAAGAATGGTGAAATCCTTTATGTGCAAGCATTTATACAATTATCAGAGAAAAGAGAATTAAAACGATGATCTGTTGCTTCAGACCTTAACTTCTCTGGCTGTTAAGCCAATATATCCACTCCTTCTCTCACTTCTGCTCCTATCCAGTTCCAGTTCCTGACACAGAGAGGCTCAGGACTTCCCCTCCTTATAGAGGTCAATTAGAAAATTGTATGTTAGTTTCTGAGTCACTGGGACTTGGTCTGATATTGCCATCTAAGACCCAACAGGGCACCCAATTTGGGCCAAGAGCCACTTTCCAGACCTGGCAATTTCCATTGCACTAATATCTCTTAGGGGGCCTAAAAGCAAACAAATAGCCAGCTGGGTTTATCTTTAGTTGGAAATACTACAACCCTCCTTATACATACCTTCTACACCTGAGCCCACTTGGCAGAACCCACAGCTGACCCAAATTAGAACCCCAGTGAAGGAAGAAGTCCCTTATTCAAGCATTACTTATTAGTGCCTCTTGGCAGGGCTCTGAAAAGGAAAACCAAAGCAAGAGTTTAAACGAAATTCAAGAAATTCTGCAAAACAAATGAAGACCCATCTGAATTTTTGGAAAGGACTTATCAGGCCTACATGTCATAGTGACACAGGTCCCAAGGCCCCTAAAAATGTTAGAGTCGGAAATTTGACCTTTTTGGGCAAAATGCCTCATATCAAGAACAAATTGCAGAAATTAGATGGTACCTTTAGAATGAACCCTTCTCAATTGGTAGATGTTGCTTTTAAAAGTATTCAACAGGGAACAATAGAAGAAAGAAGATGCAAGATGAAAAGCCAAGTTTTTGGCAGCAGCATTGGATTCCCAGAGGCAAGGAACTGGAGAGGTAAGCCACTATTGGGGAAGGAACAATGTCTTAATGTAAGGAAGAGGAACAATGTCTTACTGTAAGGAGGAGGAACAGAGGAAAACAGATTGCCCTTGGCTAAAGCAGAAGACAACAATAAAAGACTTGAGCATCTCATGCAGGAGAAAGTGAGGAACCCTTTGAATGAAGACCAGGGCCTCCCTTGGACTTGAGGTGCCTAATTCCCCACAGGAGCCCAGGGTAAAATGGACAGTGGGGAGTAAGCTGACTAAGTGATAGACCTGACCCTGAAGTTTTTCACTGGAATATCTTGACATCAGAGTTCCACCAGAACACCTTAAGCCTATGGCTAGAGCTCATGAAAATCCCCAAAAAGACAAGAGCCCTCTCCCCCAGGGTCTTAAAAACAACCTAAAGACTGCTGTCAGACCTCCTCAGACACAACACAGAGGAACCTGTCCCACCAAGGACTGAAAACTAGACTTTACTCAGATGCCTCGGATTGCAAGAAACTTCAGATAACCCGTTAGTGTTTGTGTGAGCACATTTTTAGAATGAGTGAAAGCATACCCAGCTGGACAAAAAAAAATCTCTGAGGTGGTTAAAGCCCTCTTAAGGAAATTACCCACTGATTTAGATTAAGGCATTAAAGCTACATTCAACCTGAAAAGCACAATCAACAGAAAAAGAAACTAAGAAAATGAGCCAGACATTAAAAAGAGATTTCTCTAAATAGATCAAGAGACTGATTTAACCTGGATTAAGGCCTTGCCAGTTGCTCTGCTATGGATCAATGGCTACCAGAAGCAGGCTTAAATTAAGGTCTATTAAAATATTGTATGGTAGGAAATTCCCTGGTGGTCCAGTGGTTAGGACACAGTGTTTCTACTATTGCGGGGCCTTGGCTCTATTCCTGTTTTGGGGAACTAAGACCCTGCAAGCCATATGGCATGGCTAAAATAAAATAATAGAATAATTAATAAAGTAAAATAAAATATTGTATGGTAGGCCATTCAAGGTATCTGCCCAGGCAGGAGAATCTCTAAATGCTAAAATACTAGCAGTTACCAGTTAAAAGTTTGAACACTGCACTCAGCTCTGTTCCTGAGTAAGCTAAAATAACTTTGTTTAGCTCACAGGAACAGCCCGCCCAAGCCTATCTGAGAATGACTGCAGGGAGGAAGACATTAGCACATCCCTTCAGAGGCTAATGGGAAGCAGGAAGTGTTTGTCTTTACTCTCTCCCCTTTTAGTGTAAAAGAAGCATGAATTCCAACTTGGGCAAGATTATTCTTTAGAGGCATGAGTCCACCATCTCTTTGGTTTGCTGACTTTTCTGATGAAGTCACTGTTTCTTCCCCAACAGCTTTCCTCTCAATTTATTGGCCTGTAGTGCAGAGAGCAGTAAAAGCTTGGGTTCATTAACAGTACTTCCATATTTCAGATATCTGCTTCCAAAAAGGACAAAAGTTCTGAAGGTTTTGTCTTTAAGTGGAAGCCCTTTGAGAAACATGAGGTTGTCTGCCAAAATGAAAACGTCATTGTGGAAGTTATGATCATTTTGGGGTCTGTCACCACTAAATAGGGCTTCCAGTGGCTCAGTGTAAAGAATCTGCCTGCCAATGCAGGAGATGCACAAACAGGGGTGACCAATCCCTGGGTCAGAAAGATCCTCTGGAGAAGGAAATGGCAACTCACTCCAGTATTCTTGCCTCGGAAATTCCATGGAATCAGGAGCCCGGTGGGCTACAGTCCAGGTGGTCTGCCAGACACGACTGAGTGACTGACCAGGCAGGCACACCACTCAGCCCAGGCAGTTTGTTTTGCATTTCAAAGGACAGGCTTGGAATGGTGGTAAGGGTGTAGGTTGAAAGTTCAAAGGCTACTGAGGTTACAATGAGTAGCAAAGCAGAGTACCTCCACTTCAATTACAAAGTTCAAGAAGGCAAGAAGCCCCTGAAGATGGAATTAAAATAGCAGATGCCTCAGAGCTCTGACTGCTGACAATGCTGAAAAAGTGAAGAGACTCTGTTTTCTGTCTGGATTGCTGTGGAGCAGACACTTTCAGTTTATACCTGCAAGGGGAGATGGAGAGATGCTTTCTGTAAAGAAGAATGAGTGACTTGAAGGTGATCTATTTAAATAGTCAGCTTGGGTTGTCCTTGCTACTAAATCACTTCAGTCGTGTCTGACTCTGTGCGACCCCAGAGATGGAAGCCCACCAGGCTCCCCCATCCCTGGGATTCTCCAGGCAAGAACACTGGAGTGGGTTGCCATTTCCTTCTCCAATGCATGAAAGTGAAAAGTGAAAAGTGAAAGTGAAGTCGATCATTCCTGTCTGACTCTTAGCAACCCCATGGACTACAGCCCACCAGGCTCCTCCGTGCATGGGATTTTCCAGGCAAGAGTTCTGGAGTGGGGTTGTCCTTATCTCTAAGGAAAACAAGCAGCCCCATATAGCTAAATGTCTTTTGGTGTTTTAAGGAGAATGACACCATGGCTGTGAAGTTAGTCACTGACTTTACATCTATATGTACTGTTTTATCTTGGCTGTTTGTTTATTTGTTTGTTTTTCAATAAATCAAAGATCTGTGGCACCCTGCATCAAGCAAGTAATTTTTCTAGCAGCATTTGCTTCCTTCCTGACTTTGTCACATTTTGATAATTGTTGCACTATTTCAAACCTTTTCATTATTATATTTGTAATGGTGATCCGTGATGTTACTATTGCAACATCTATCCACTGATGTTACTACTGTAATTGTTTGAGAGCACCACAAACTGTACCCATGTCAGATGACAAACTTAATCGATAAATATTTGTGTTCTGACTGCGCCACCAACAAGCCTTTCTCCATCTCTCTCCCTCTGCTAGGGCCTTCTATTCCCTGAGGCACAATAATTCTGAGATCAAGCCAACTGTAACCCTTTAATGGCATCCAGGTGTTCAAGTGAAAGTCACACATCTCTCACTTCAAGTCAAAACTAAAAAGAATTAAGCTTAATGAGGAAGGCATGTCAAATGCTAAGACAGGTCAAAAGCTGGGCCTCTTGCACAAACAGTTAATCAAATTGTAAATGCAAAGGAAAAGTTCTTGAAGGGAATTAAAAGTGCTACTCCAGCGAACACATGAATGATTAGAAAGCAAAACAGCCTTAGTGCTTAGATAGAGAAAGTAATAGTGGTTTGGACAGAATATCAAGCCAGCCACAAAATTGCCTTAAACCAAAGCCTAATCCAAAGCAAAGCTGTGCTGCTGCTTCTGCTAAGTCGCTTCAGTTGTGTGCGACTCTTTGCAACCCCACAGACGGCAGCCCACCAGGCTCCACCATCCCTGGGATTCTCTGGGCAAGAACACCGGAGCGAGTTGCCATTTCCTTCTCCAATGCATGAAAGTGAAGTCATCCAGTCGCGTCCAACTCTTTATGACCCCATGGACTACAGCCTACCAGGCTCCTCCATCCACAGGATTTTCCAGGCAAGAGTACTGGAGTGGGTTGCCATTGCCTTCTCTGGCAGCAAGGCTGTAATTCTCTTCAATTTTTTGAAGGCTGAGCTATCAGGAAGCTGTAGAAGAAAATCTAACCGAGATTGGTTAATTAGGTTTAAGGAAAGAAGCCATTTCCACATCATGAAAGTTCAGGATGAAGCAACAAGTGCTGAATGGAGGTGGCTACACTAAGCAACCACCTTGTATAGAAAAGTGATGCCATCTAAGATTTTCATAGCTTGAGAGGAGAGTCTTCAAAGCTTCAAAGGACAGGCTGATTCTTCTTGTTAAGGGCTTATGCAGCTGGTGATTTTAAATTGAATCCAGCACTCCTTACCATTCTGAAAATCCTAGGCCCTTAAGAACTGTGCTAAATTTACTCTGCCTCTGCCCATAAATGAAACAGTAAAGCCCAGATGACAGCACATTTGTTAACATGATTTACTGAACACTTTAAGCCTGCTGTTAAGACTTACTGCTCAGGAAAAAAAAAAAAGACCCCTTTCAAAATATTACTGCTCACTGACACTACACCTGGTCACCCATGAGCTCTGATGGAGATGTTGTTGCTTAGTTGCTAAGTTGTGTCTCTTTGCAACCACATGGATTGTAGCACACCAGGCTCCTCTGTCCTCCACTGTCTCCCAGAGTTTGGTCAAATTCATGTCCATTGAGTCAGTGATGCTATCTGACCATCTCATCCTCTTCTGTCCCCTATTGAGACTAATCCATGCCTGCAAACAGGACATCCATTCTGCAGGCCATGAATCAAGGAGTAATTTTGACTCTCAAGTCTTATTATTAATAGTTAAAAATATTTTTATAATGCCATAGCTACTGTAGATAGTGATAGCTCTGATGGATCTGAGGAAAGCTAATTGAAAACCTTCTGGAAAGGATTCATCATTTTAAATGCCATTAAGAACTATTCATGATTCATGGGAAGAGGTCAAAATATCAACATTAGCAGGAGTTTGGAAAAAGTTTATTCCAACACTCATGGATCACTTTGATGGGTTCAAGACTTCAGGGGAGGGAGTAACTGCAGATGTGGAAATAGCAAGAGAACTAAAGTTGGAAGTGGAGCATGAAGATGTGACTGAATTGCTGCAAGCTCATGATAAAACTATTTATTTTGTATTTTGGCTGCACTAGGTCTTTGCACTTGGGGACGTCGCTAGTTGAGGTGCACAGGCTTAGTTGCCCGACCAGGAATGGAACCCACAACTCCTGCATTGGAAGGTGGATTCTTAACCACTGGAGCTCCAGGAAGTCCCTGACAAAATTTTAATGGATTAGGAGTTGCTTTTTATGGATGAGCAAAGAAAGTGATTTCTTTATATGGAATATACTCCTGGTGAACATACTATGAAGAGTATAGAGATGACAACAAAGGTTTTAGAATATTACATAAACTAAGTTAATAAAGAGGCAACAGGGTGTGAGAGGACTGACTAATTTTGAAAGTTCTACTGTGGGTAAAATGTTACCGAACAGCATTGCATGTAACAGAGAAATGGTTCATGATAGGAAGAGTCAATTAATGCATCAAACTTCATTGTCTCTTATTTAAAGAAATTGCCAGACATCACCCCAGCCTTCCCTGGTGACTCAGGCAGTAAAGAATCTGCCTGTAATGTGGGAGGCCTGGGTTCAATCCCTGGGTTGGGAAGATCCCCTAGAGGAGGAAATGGCAACCTACTCCAGTATTCTTGCCTGGAGAATCCCATGGACAGAGGAGCCTGGTGGGCTACAGTTCATGGGGTCACAAAAAGTCAGAAACAATTGACCAACTAATACATAGCCATGCCTTTAGCAACCACCACCCAGATCAGTCAACAGCCATCAACACCAAGGCAAGATCCTTCACCAGGAAAAAAATTAAAACTTGCAGAAGGCTCAGATGAAGGTTAGCACTTATTTAGCAATAAAGTATTTTTAATTAATTGTTTGTACATTGTTTTTTAGACATAATGCTATTGCACCCTCAATACACTGCAGTATAGTGCAATATAGCTGTTTATATGCACTGAGAAACCAAAAATTCTTGAGACTCACTTTATTGCAATATTTTGTTTTGGTGTGGTGGTCTATAATCAAACATGCAATATCTCTGAGCTATGCATGTATATCTGCATGCCAAAGTTTAAATATTAATATTTCATCTATACAACTGCTTACCTCCACAACAAGTACTAATATTTGAAAGGATATGTGAGTAGGTAGGCTAAGTGGAGGTAATGAAGATAGTGGCAACATCCTTCAAAAGGTCCATGCACACAACGTGCCCTGGACCCTGCAGCAGGCCACCGCCAACCCACGCCTCCATTAGAGACTCCTAGACACTCAGCTTGAGGGTCATCTGCTTGGCAGCTTATGCCACAGCCAGGAGAGCAACACCCAGAGCCCCTACCCCTGTGGGTCATAGTGGAGAGTTCTGACAAGACACAGTCCTGGAGAAGGCAATGGCAAACTACTTCAGTATTCTCGCCTTGAGAACCCCATGAACAGTATGAAAAGGCAAAAAGATAGGACACTGAAAAATAAACTCCCCAGGATGGGAGGTGCCCAATGTGTTACTGGAGAAGAGTGGAGAAATAACACCAGAAACAGTGAAGAGACAGAGCCAAAGCCAACACAAGGCCCAGCTGTGGATGTGACTGGTGATGAAAGTAAAGACCAATGCTGTAAAGAACAATATTGCATAGGAACCTGAAATGTCAGATCCATGAATCAAGGTACATTCAGTTCAGTTCAGTCACTCAGTCATGTCCAACTCTTTACGACCCCATGAATAGCAGCACGCCAAGTCTCTTTGTCCATCATCAACTCCCGTAGTTCACTCAGACTCGAGTCCATCAAGTCAGTGATGCCATCCAGCCATCTCATCCTCTGTCGTCCCGTTCTCGTGCCCCCAGTCCCTCCCAGCATCAGAGATTTTTCCAATGAGTCAATTCTTTGCATGAGGTGGCCAAAGTACTGGAGTTTCAGCTTTAGCTCATTCCTTCCAAAGAAACCCCAGGGCTGATCTCCTTCAGAATGGACTGGTTGTATCTCCTTGCAGTTCAAGGGACTCTCAAGAGTCTTCTACAGCACCACAGTTCAAAAGCACCAATTCTTCAGCACTCAGCCTTCTTCACAGTCCAACTCTCACATCCATACATGACCACAGAAACACCATAGCCTTGACTAGACGGACCTTCGTCGGCAAAGTAATGTCTCTGCTTTTGAATGTACTATCTAGGTTGGTCATAACTTTTCTTCCAAGGAGTAAGCGTCTTTTAATTTCATGGCTGCAGTCACCATCTACAGTGATTTTGGATCCCAAAAAAATAAAGTCTGACACTGTTTCCACTGTTTCCCCATCTATTTCCCATGAAGTGATGGGACCAGATGCCATGATTTTCGTTTTCTGAATGTTGAGCTTTAAGGCAACTATTTCACTCTCCACTTTCACTATCTTCAAGAAGCTTTTTAGCTCCTCTTCACTTTCTGCCATAAGGGTGGTATCATCTGCATATCTGAGCTTATTGATAATTCTCCTGGCAATCTTGATTCCAGCTTGTGTTTCTTCCAGTCCAGTGTTTCTCATGATGTACTCTGCATAGAAGTTAAATAAACAGGGTGACAATATACAGCCTTGACGTACTCCTTTTCCTATTTGGAACCAGTCTGTTGTTCCATGTCCAGTTCTAACTGTTGTTTCCTGACCTGCATACAGATTTCTCAAGAGGCAGGTCAGGTGGTCTGGTATTCCCATCTCTTTCAGAATTTTCCACAGTTTATTGTGATCCACACAGTCAAAGGCTTTGGCATAGTCAATAAAGCAAAAATAGATATTTTTCTGGAATTCTCTTGCTTTTTGCATGATCCAGCAGATGCTGGCAATTTGATCTCTGGTTCCTCTGCCTTTTCTAAAACCAGCTTGAACATCAGGAAGTTCACGGTTCATGTATTGCTGAAGCCTGGCTTGGAGAATTTTGAGCATTACTTTACTAGCATGTGAGATGAGTGCAATTGTGTGGTAGTTTGAGCATTCTTTGGCATTGCCTTTCTTTGGGATTGGAATGAAAACTGACCTTTTCTAGTCCTGTGTCCACTGCTGAGTTTGCCAAATTTGCTGGCATATTTAGTGTAGCACTTTCACAGCATCATCTTTCAGGATTTGAAACAGCTCAACTGGAATGCCATCACCTCCACTAGCTTTGTTCGTAGTAATGCTTTCTAAAGCCCGCTTGATGTCACATTCCAGGATGTCTGGCTCTAGATGAGTGATTACACCATCTTGATTATCTGGGTCGTGAAGATCTTTTTTGTACAGTTCTTCTGTGTATTCTTGCCACCACTTCTTAATATCTTCTGCTTCTGTTAGGTCCATATCATTTATGTCCCTTATCGAGCCCATCTTTGCATGATATGTTCCCTTGGTATCTTGGCACACTAAGCACGGCTGAGAGGAGTTACCCCACATCCGAGGTCAGGGGCAGAAGCCGGGAGGACCCCATGCCCAAAAGGCAGCGGCCAAAAGGAGTTACCCCATGTCCGAGGTCAGGGGCGGTGGCCGAGAGTGCCAGGCTGCGATGGTGCAGGAACGGCAGAGAGGAGATACCCAAGTCTGACTCAGGGGCAGCAGCCAAGAGGAGCTACCCCACGTCTGAGGTCAGGGGTGGCCAGGAGGAGCCACCCTGCCCCCAAGGCCAGTGGCGGCGACTGGGAGGAGCAACCCCACGTCCAAGGAGCGGTAGCTGTAGAGGAGCTATCCCACGTTGAAGGTCAGGAAGGGTGGCGGTGAAGACCCCTCGTCCAAGGTAAGGAGCAGTGGCTGCGCTTTGCTGGAGCAGCCGTGAAGAGATATTGCCACCTCTTCTTAATATCTTCTGCTTCTGTTAGGTCCATACCCTTTCTGTCCTTTATCGAGCCCATCTTTGCATAAAATGTTCCCTTGGTATCTCTCATTTTCTTAAAGAGATCTGTAGTGTTTACCAGTCTGTTGTTTTCCTCTATTTCTTTGCAGTGATCACTGAGGAAGGCTTTCTTATCTTTTCTTGCTATTCTTTGGAACTCTCCATTCAAATGCTTATATCTTTCCTTTTCTCCTTTGCTTTTTGTTTCTCTTCTTTTCACAGCTATTTTTAAGGCCTCCCCAGACAGCCATTTTGCTTTTTTGCATTTTTTTCCATGGGGATGGTCTTGATTCCTGTCTCCTGTACAGTGTCACAAAGCTCCATCCATAGTTCATCAGGCACTCTATCTATCAGATCCAGTCTCTTAAATCTATTTCTCACTTCCACTGTATAATCATAAGGGATTTGATTTAGGTCATAACCTGAATGGTCTAGTGGTTTTCCCTACTTTCTTCAATTTGAGTCTGAATTTGGTAATAAGGAGTTCATGATCTAAACCACAGTCAGCTCCTGGTCTTGTTTTTGTTGACTGTATAGAGTTTCTCCATCTTTGGCTGCAAAGAATATAATCAATCTGATTTCAGTGTTGACCATCTGGAGATGTCCATGTGTAGAGTCTTCTCTTATGTTGTTGGAAGAGGGTGTCTGCTATGACCAGTGCATTTTCTTGGCAAAACTTTGTTAGTCTTCTATTAAAATGTGTTAAATAAGTACTGGTTTGATTAATCAAGTTTGAGAATTTTTACTACATACTTTCCAACTGTATTTATATTCTCAAAGAATAAGCTTTAGGTAGATAATTTGAACCACAAGATTTTTTTTTTCCCCTTCAAAATAAATCGGTGAATGGGATAATCATCTGGATAACTGATCTGGTTCTGAATGTGTTACATGTCTGTGCATGTTTACTCACACTCAGCATGAATAAATTCTGGTGATTCAGAGTAATTTGTTACCTAATTGTCATCAAGGTCATATGTAATCAGAGTAAATTTTATAGCAAAACATATAGAAAGGCTCCATTAATATTTTAAGAGATAAACTATATAAGCCAGTTATGCCATCTGTAAAGTATATGTGTTGGAAGATATTAAAGTTCCCAGATCATATTTTGTGTGAGATTAATAATGTCTTATCTTGTCCATTATTTTATAAGTCACCACAAAGGTGAAGTAGATCTTTTATGACACTCACTGCCCCACATACTGTCAAAGAACCACAAAATTTTACCGAATTTAGTTTGTTGATACATCACAGAACCATGCTAACTATAAATTTTAGTCAACTTGATTATCTTATGTTATTAATTTAATTAGCCTTTTACTATTTATCACTTTTTTTTAAATCATGTGTCAGAGATGGTGTTGTTTTATTTGCCTCATATAATCTAATCTTCAAAAGCCCTCTGTGAAGGCTTTTGAAGAGGTTCTTCCCATTTCAGTTAGAGGATGAGAAGTTTTGTGATCAGATGATTTATCTAGGACTTCTGTCCAAATTGAATACAGGTCTTTGGACCCTAAGTACTTTGTACAGACTGGAATGATTCAGATTTCTCTGTATAGATTTGTATTATTATAAAATTATTCATCTTAATTCATATTTAATTACACACATGACTTTTTTATTTCAGTTAGAGGATGAGAAGTTTTGTGATCAGATGATTTATCTAGGACTTCTGTCCAAATTGAATACAGGTCTTTGGACCCTAAGTACTTTGTACAGACTGGAATGATTCAGATTTCTCTGTATAGATTTGTATTATTATAAAATTATTCATACTTAATTCATATTTAATTACACACATGACTTTTTTAAAAGCCCATTTTTCTTTATTTTACAGTTGATTTTAACCATGTTTTGTATTTAAAATTTGGTAAAGGGGGCAATGATTACAATTCCTTAATTATCATAAAGTGGCTTGGAACAAATATAACTAGGAGGCAGGCAAGAGAATTTAAAATTTTTTCTTAGCTCATGTGAGAGTGTATCCAACTGCTTTCCTATTTCTCTACATGAGAGTAGAAAAAGAAAGGGAAAAGGAAAGGAAAAAGAAAAAGGAAAGGAAAAGAAAAAGAAATTAAAACCATTTGAAGTCATAGAGGTGAAGACTTTCATAATTCCTACACTGTTGATAGGAGGGAAAAAAGAAAAATTTTACAATATTCCCAAATTTGTTTAAAAATATATAGCCAAACTTTGGAAAATGCTTGAATGTTTGGTAAGGGAACTATACTGATCACACTGTAGCATTTCAGTTCACTACCAGACCTTCCCCACTGCCAGCTAAGCTTGGAGTTTTAACTCTTTGCTAATCTGTGTATCATTTTAATAAAACTGCTACCACTGATTGCTCTTTTAGTACAAATATATTTCCAGTTTAATTATTGCGATAAAAAAATTCTATGTTGATTTTCCTCAAAAATTAACATATTAAAACAATGAGGCAACCAATCTATGATACTTTGAAATGCTTATATATACTAAAAATATATATTCTGAACAATTAAAAACAATATGTTTATTTTTCAGAATTTTACACTCCATGAAGTAACCAATGACTTTGACAATATGACTGTATCTGCAATAATAGATAAACTGGCAATATTCAGCTACTATACATTTTGGGTAACAGCAAGTACTTCAGTTGGAAATGGGAATAAAAGCAGTGACATAGTTCACGTATACACAGATCAAGACAGTATGTAAATGACAAGCATTTGTTAATCTTTAATAGGATTAATTTAAAACTTTATAATTTTTCAGAATCTTTTTCTGTTTGTATATATTGGTGCTAAAATCTGTGTTTTATTTAGGCACATTTAACTAGTCAGAGAAATTTGAAAATGCATTAATATAGCTGTAAGCTTATTACAACAGTAACAAACTTTTCTATTCATGGAAACTGCTACCATCCATTTATCCATCTGTTACCTTTATTGCTTCAAAAGATATCACAGACATCGCTTCTGGACGTGAAAAATACTGTTGGATGTGTGGACAGATTTTCCAATACTTCATATCCATTTGCTCTAGAAATTAACATTGTTCTTCTCTCTAACAACTTGCTTCCTTTTCAGTCTTTGAACTCACAAAGGACTTTATGCAGCATTTTGTTCTTACTGTGTTTATGCCTAATATGCCCCAAATACCTTTTTTTTTTCTTTTTTAAACTCTGGCAGTTTCCTCTTATGTGGATTCTGCAGAATCCTGTTTGTGCGGAGTATTCAGAAAACTATAATGATTGAAGCTCTTGTTTCTTAGGTTTCTGTTCGAGAAAACAGTGATGCATGGATCACTACCTACTTCTTCCTGTGGTGGTTTCTATGGTCCATTTATTTTTGAAAGGCTAGTCTCTTACTGAGAAACGTTATTGACCTAAATTGCTGCTGAGAGTAAAATTTCATCTTTATTATTTGGAGATTATAAATTGACAGACACTTAAAGTATGAAGAGTGAATGCTTTCCCCATTGTTGGGATAATCTTTCCAATTGTTTACTCACTAATGAGCAGTGTAGCTAGAATATGCAGAATATATAAGTTTAGGGGAGTTTTAGCTAAAATGTTTAGAGCAGTATGTGGTCAACATCATTTCAGGCATTCTTCAAATGGAGGTCTCTCCCAAGATTTTCACCATCCTATAATGTTTTATCAGTCAATATTACAGCACCGTAAATAATAAACCCTGTGTACTATTCCTGGTGAGAGGTCCTAGGTGACTTCACATGTACAATAAAGATAATTTCCAGAAGAAAGAAATTAAAAATCGGAGTATACATGTTTATATACATATTTGCACACTCATAGTCTCATACACATAATTTCTATCACATACTCAAAATCTACACAGACTCATAATACCCATTTTGTAGGAAAGAAAAGCCAAGAAAGTATTGTATAAAACAATTCACACATATTAGAGATGACAAGGTTTACCTTGAATGATTTGAACATAATTTTAATGTAATTATTTAGAAGGTATTTTGTAGTAGATGATGTTATCATGTGTGAATCTAAACACTGTAGAAGCTGGTGATGTAGTAGTTGCCCGTTCAACAATGAGCCTCTGTTTTGTGAATTTACTTAAATTTTACCTAGGGTGACTGATGATTTTTATATTTTGCACATTACCTATCATAGTACCTGAAGGAGTTGTTGGAAACCTGACTTACGAGTCCATCTCGTCAACTGCAGTAAATGTAAGCTGGGGCCCTCCGTCTCAACCAAACGGTCTCGTCTTCTATTATGTTTCTTTGAGCTCACAGCAGACTCCTCGCCACGTGAGACCGCCTCTAGTTACATATGAGAGAAGCATGTATTTTGATAACCTGGAAAAATATACTGATTATATCTTAAAAGTCACTCCATCAACAGAAAAGGGATTCTCTGATACATATACTGCCCAACTACACATCAGAACTGAAGAAGATGGTAGGCTGGACCCTTTTATTGCCTATTACCAGATAGTTGGTGTTCTTTTATTTATATTTCTTTCTGCTGGAAAACGTTATTCTTATCGTTACACAGATTCTGTTTGTTCTTAAGTAATTAGCCTTTCAATAAACACAATAAGGTTTACAGTTTCTTAAAATTAAAATAATTACCTATTGATAAAATTAAGTCCCATTATTAATGAAACCTCTTCTTTTTGATACTAATTCACTTTTGTTTCATTTAATATTCTTTTTTTTTCTTTTATAGTCCCAGAAACTTCACCAATAATCAACACTTTTAAAAACCTTTCCTCTACCTCAGTTCTTTTATCATGGGATCCCCCAGTAAAACCAAATGGTGCAATAATAAGTTATGATTTAACTTTACAAGGACCAAGTGAGAATTATTCTTTTGTTACTTCTGATAACTATGTAATACTGGAAGAGCTTTCACCATTTACATTATATAGTTTTTTTGCTGCAGCAAGAACTATAAAAGGACTCGGTCCTTCCAGTGTTCTTTTCTTTTACACAGATGAGTCAGGTAAGCCAGAATCCAAAGATTTTACTGTTGTAGCACTTGCTGTCTCTTTTTAGGGAAAAGCATGGAAAATGAAAGGAGATTTGATTGTCTATTTGTAACAGGCTGACAACTATTCATCTGCTTTGCTGAACATTTTAAATTTGAGTTTCAGAACAAATTGTTCTGTTGAAAGCTGCTTTGGAACTTCTGAGTTCCAAGTACAAAGCAGCGCGACTTATGCTCTTTATTTTTGCAATTAAAATATGATATAAATCTTTTTTAACTAGTGTCTTCCAGAAGCTAGAGTCACGATGATGTTTTTCTGCTAAAAATGTTATAAATGTAAGTTTTGTAATGTGTTTCCCTGCAGTGCCTTTAGCACCTCCTCAAAATTTGACTTTAGTCAACTACACTTCAGACCTTGTATGGCTGAAATGGAGTCCGAGTCCTGTTCCAGGCGGTATTGTTAAAATATATAGTTTAAAAATTCATGAACATGAAACTGATACTATATTTTATAAGGTAGGTTGATTATAACACTGTTTATTTCAAAAACTTAGAAATTCTTGTAAAACATTTTGACATGCAGGGGGAAATGGACTGTTTTAAATAACACCAAAACCATCTTAAAAAAAAAAATCTCTTTGGTTTCCCACAATTTAAGGATGCTTGAGAAAAAGCAAACATTTGTCAGATATGGAAGTAAAGTACTTTGTAGAGCATTTTAATAGAATTTAAAGTTTTTAGGTATCTGCTAGTTAAATACTTACACCATTTTGTTAATGCTGCAAAAGTATACAGTCAATTTTTTCAGACTATTTATAACCTGTTATTGTCTAAAGTGTAATATATTTCTGCAGTCATCCTCCTAAGCTGCAAGGGGGACACTCCAGGACCACCACTGCATGTCTGAGACCAAGGATATATACTATATGTACTATATATACTGTATGTACTGCTTTTTCTTATACATCCATAGCTGTGATCTAGTTTACTTTATAAGTTAGGCGCAGTAAGAGATTAACAACCATAACTAACAACAAAGTTTTAAACATTGTAATAAACTGTAATAAGAGTTAGATGAATGTTGTCTCTATCTCTCAAAACATCTTTTACAAATTTCAGACCTTTTCCATCTTAACTGAGCATTTATCATACACTATGGCCATAACTTTTCCAGTTTGAGATACAATAGCAAAACCTGTACAATTTTTTCCCTTCTTCCCCAATTCACAGCATTTCACAGAAGATTTGTTTTTACCACAGATCTTGGCAGCCTCGGCATATGATTTTTTTCTTTCCTTATTAAGTCGAGAACTTTCACCTTTTCACTTAAAGGAAGCCCTGGATGGCTTCTCTTTGGCGTCTCTGAATTGCCAGCATCGCTACACTTGGGGCCATTATTAAGTAAAATAAGGGTGTATTGAATACAAGACTGTGCTACCCCACAGCTGATCTGATAACCAAAAAGCCCGTGGACTAGCAGGCAGGAAACGCTGGACACAGGGCTAATTCACACCCAGGGCAAGATTAAGCAGGATGCCGGGGGACTGCATCACGCAACTTAGACCAGCTCACAATGTACAAGTTATGAAGTGTCTATCTCTCGAATTTTCCATTTAGTATCTTGAATTACTTTGACTTTGAGCTTGACTGCAGGTAACTGAAACTGTGGAAAATGAAACCATAACTAAGGGAAAACTACCAAGTGTTCAAAGAAGTACCAAGTGAATATTTTAAACCTTTTCAGAGATGTGTTTATCCTGGACTTCTAGTAACCTTCCCAGATATAGTATAATTTCACACTAATTGATCTTTTAAGATACATCATTATTCTTTTCCTTCAATGCTAATTAGTTTCCATTCTAAATGCCCTTTTGCTCCTCCATTTTTAGGTTTCAGAATCAATGAAAAATACCCAAAGAATTAATGTGACAAAGGATCTCAAATATACCTGTATGATTTATAGCACTTAATTGCCAGAATATATTGTAATAGAATAGCATTTATTTGAGAAAGTGTTCTTACTTTTTTCCCCAAAGGCAAATGAAGTACTGGAATGCTTTTCAGTCACAGCGTGGAGGATGCAAAAATTCTGCACAAACATCATCCCCAGTATTATATGCATTATAATTTATTGTGGATGGTAAATTATTTTTATTGCATGTGTAGCTTACAAAGTGAATAATAAAAAAAAAGCAGTGAGTAATGCTATGGCATAAGGAATAATGATTTTTATTATCTTTAAGAAGGAATATGGCCATTCCTAGGATAAACACGTATGAATATTGAAGCGTGGATGTATATGTGTATCTTTCCTCAGAGCAGAGATGTCTACCATCCACACCATTATCATAGTCATGAACTAAGGACTCTGGCATCAAATTATTGGTTGGAATAATTTGCAATAATTTCCAAATGGTCGCAACCCTGCCTTCAAGACTTTCCGTGCTGCCTTAGGGTAGTTCCTTAACTTCTTATGACTCAGTTTCCTCAGGTGCAAAATGAGATTTGCAAAGATGCAGCCATTCAGAAGTGAAGCTTGTAAGAGGAACATCTATATCAAACATTTAAAACAATCCCCAGGGTGTGAAAAACACGTCACCTCGTGTTCTCTTTGTCATAGTTGCAAAAGAACGAATTTCATTCAGCATTGTAATAACGCTAACCCTGAAATGACAGTGCTTCTGTACCTGAATATGAGAATAAGTTATATTCTAAGATTTTTAGACATCTATTTTCTCAATAGGAACACTACCATTGAAATTTCACTATAAGCATTTTTATATTATAATATTCATACCGTAAAGTATTAAATACATCCTTTTTGAGGAGGAAAGAGCAGTTCTCCTTTAAAATCTGCCACTGCTCTCCGTCATTCCTCTCTGCGTCTGTTTTGTCTCCTCTGAATGCTCGCGGCCTTATTATCTTTCTGGTCTTGTGCGTGCCCTATGCCATCGTCTTTTCTCAGCAGCTGGCGCATCTGCTTTCCTCCTGCGGCGTGGCTTGCTTTCTGAGTGTGGTGTCCTGTTTTCCGGTCTCTCTTCAGCTCCCTCTGTGCCCCGCACAGCAGTCTCTTTTCTCTCTTACCTTCCCAGTGATATGTGTGTCTGTGGAGGCATAATAACTCTTGGACCGCTCCGAATGTTCCTGCCATCCCGGTTAGGTCACTCACACATCCTGCAAGAGAAAGTTCTGCTAACACTATGTTTAAAAATATTCTTTACCGATGTCTCCCTTTTACAGTTTACTTTGTCAGTCTGTCTACTATCCAATAAGCTACTCACACTTTTTATTATAATATCTTGAGTTCAGTCATTTCGTTGTGTACTCCTCACCCCTCCTAACCCAAGTCAAAATTTATCTGCTTAATTTTTTCTCCGGATACAGTTGTTGGTAGATTTTTCTAATGAATATGACAGTTCCTGGATGACAGGGACCACATCTTATATATCTTTATAATCTTCTGGTTATCTAACCATGAGCTTTGTAAATAGTAATTAAGAAACAATGAAAGAAAATTGTATAATACAGTGAATTCATAAAGGATATCAATAACTTGTAAGAAATTAATTTTAAATATGATTCTAACTGTGAGTGCCCTGAGAGTGAGTATTCTTGCTAAATTTCTGCCACTGAAATGTTTAATGTATAAGTCAAACTGTTTTATATTTTGGATCAGATTTAATACAGTATTCTTAAAATTATACCACATAAGAGGTTGTCTTTTTTCCCCACAGGATAACTATTAATCTTAAGTGCTCTTTCTGTTAGGACAATCCTCTTTGAATGAAGTATTTGTATTTGATGGTAAATTTTTCTGTGAGAAACCATATCCTTTTTTGTATATCTGTGATAACTGTTTTGTTCGTTTTTTTCATTTGCCTAAGAGATTGCATAAAATTAGAAATTAGTAATTGTCTGGGAGAAATGCGTAATTCTGAAGCTTAGCTTCATAGAAGCAGAGCTTCTGTTTCATGCACTGCTGTGGTTCCAGTGCCTAGCATATAACAGCCAATGAATAAGTTAATTTATAAACGGAATGTTACTGAAAACTAAAAAGTGAATTTTTATGAATTCAAGAAAAATAAAGTACCACTGACTGCTCATAAGTTGGATTCCAATTGAGAACTTTAATTTTAGCAAATTTAAAGGAAGTAATCATATGTAATTCTAAGTAAAAATCAGAGAGACAAAGTAAAAACAAAATACTTCAGCTTTAAAAACCAATGGCAATTATGATTCTCTTCAGTGTTGATGACTGTCCCGTTCATCCTGTGCTGTCAGCTGGGGCATACACAAAAAATGTTTAATTTTTGAATTTTTAATTAAAAATACCCATGCTTATTACATCATAGGTTAAACACAGAAGACATAAAGATATTTCTTCCAATTATAAATAAGTTTTTTGATGATGTATTGTGACTAAGAGGTGTTTTTTTTTTTCTGCTTTTCAGAATATTTCAGGTTTTCAAACTGAAGCCAAACTTGTTGGACTGGAACCAGTCAGCACCTATTCCATCAGCATAACTGCCTTTACTAAAGTTGGAAATGGCAATCAATATAGTAATGTAGTAAAATTCACAACTCAAGAATCAGGTTAGACATGGTTTTTGGATCCTAAAATGTTTGATTTTGTATTTAACACTTTTCCCTTTCCTTTCTGTTTACATGACTAAGTATCAATATTTAATTTTTCACTCAAAGAAGCTGAATTTTAGTGCTTTCAGGCTAGACTGGATCTTGTTGTCTGCAGTCAAATAGATATATATTTATGCATGTTTTTTCATTTTGGACCAAGGAAGTTGAAATAAAAGACTAGTTTAGGAGCAAAGTATGCTGCTGCTGCTGCTGCTGCTGCTGCTAAGTCGCTTCAGTCATGTCCGACTCTGTGCGACCCCATGGACAGCAGCCCACCAGGCTCCCCCACCCCTGGGATACTCCAGGCAAGAACACTGGAGTGGGTTGCCATTTCCTTCTCCAGTGTGTAAAAGTGATAAGTGAAAGTGAAGTTGCTCAGTCGTGTCCAACTCTTAGCGACCCCATGGACTACAGCCCACCAGGCTCCTCCGTCCATGGGATTTTCCAGGCAAGAGTACTGGAGTGGGGTGCCATATCCTTCTCCAGGAGCAAAGTATACTACTAGATACATATGAAAATTACCTAATTCCTAGTACTACCTGAGATTGCTGGGAGTGGGAAAAAAAGAGAAAAGCCATTAATCATTTTTAACTGGTTGATTCATATTTTCATGAAAAAAATCTATGATTTTTTTTGTATATTGTACAAAATATTATCGCAATATATACAACAATGTATATTGTGACATTTGAAGAGTACTAGTCAGTATGTAAGCTTGTATTTCTCCATAATTCATCTGTGACATGTGGTGAGGACTATGAAGACTATGAAATACCATTGGTCTAATTAAACAATTCACCTGTCATGACATGCCATAGCTCAATTCTGTGTGAATTGTGTTCATAGAGAACTGATTTAAACATTTAATACTTTTCCTTCTCTCAACTGGAAGCACATGTTTTTAAAGGCATCTCTTCCTCACTCTCTATTTTTTTTTAATAGATTAAGCACTTGATTCTGTGCTAGTCATTTCTTCCCTGTAGGTCTGGATGCATTTAGTGAATCCCTAAATTGAAATTGTAGACCACTCACTGATAATCATTTCACATTAATTTGTGAATACCTGATATTTTGTTTTCATGGCATGCCCCTAAGACATGCTTAGTAAATAGTATTTATAGTGGATAAAAGTGCACGCTGTGAAATCAGTGTCTGGATTTGAATCCAAGCTCTGCAACTTACTAGTAAAACCTTGGCAAAGGCACATGACTCCTCTGAGCCTCTATATCTTTAACCAAAAAGAAACATAGTTTAGCAGTAGCCACCCATCAGTTCAGTATGAAAAAATATTTGAAGAGGTCCATATAAAGCACTTATTAGAGTGTTGGACACACAAGTACTCAAAATATTTTACTGATGCCCTATTCCCATAATTCAGATGCAGAAGCCATGATTCAGGCAGTGAGATGGAAAGAGCTGAGAAAATTAGTGAAAAAACCGAACTGGAACATCAGCCTCTGACCGCTAGTGAAAAGTGGACGTGACTGCAGGAAATGTGTATCATAAATTAGTGATACTATGGGAAAATGCTGAACCCATAAAGAAAAATGAAACATTGGAACCATTTACACACATACTACACTGGTAAAGATTTAAGGCTAATCTTGTAGACGGTGTTCTATAAACCTATAAATATATTTTACCAGTGAAATAAAATAATTCCGTAAAACCCTATGCCCTGATTGGTTAAATAAAATTTCCAACTTGAAGTGTTATAATACCTGCTGGTTAATTGTTTTTAGGTTTATAGAGTCAGTAAAATGGATGTTCACAAAATCTAGGTTTATAATCTAAACTTAGGCACATTATCAACTGTCTCTTGTTCATTTACTTTTGAAAATAATGGTACATGTTTTTGAAAATAAGAAAGCAAATAATTAAACATATGTAACTGCCAGACCTTGGATCAACAGAGGAATCATCTTTTCTTTAAATGCCACACACTCTTCCTAAGTTATTCTCCTTTAGTTCTGATGCAAATTTTCTTTACAGCATCCTCTGTTTATTGTAACAAGATAAGCTATGCCAACATGAGGGGACATTTAGATAATCAGATATTTCCCTAGAAGTACCCACTCTCAGGGTCACTTTGGTGGGCCTGGGGTAGTTCTCTTTAACTAGATATGCCAAATATGGAGTCTACTTCCAAGTAAATTCAAGGAAGTTCTAGAAAAAACTGGGACTGAATTAAAAACTGGGGCTGGTTTCCATCTTCAGTGTTTTTTTTGTTTGTTTGTTTTTTGTTTTTGGTAAGTACTGAGGGATCAGATCGTCACGATTTTTACAAAAAAGTCATCTGAATATATAAGCAAAGTCCAAAATTTAGTTACATGTTTTCTAGTACTGTTAGGCCACATAGGTGAGGCGCCTGCATCTACGTCTATGTGTGAGTGCTTAGTCGTTCAGTCACGTCCGGCTCTTTGCGACCCTATGGACTGTAGCCCGCCAGGCCCCGCTGTCTGTGGGATTTTCCCATGGCAAGAATACTGGAGTGGATGGCCGTTTCCTTCTCCAGGGGATCTTTCTGACCCAGGGATGGAATTTGCATCTCCTGCCTTGCAGGCAGATTCTTTACCCACTAAGCCACCTGGGGTGTTTTACATTAGAAAATTCCATCATAAAGTATGGCTAAGACTGCTCCTTCCCATTAAAAGATGCATCGGGCAGGCTTCAACCACTGCCTGAACTTGAAGCTGGCTATCCAGCTGCTTCTGAATATTTGAGGTTGTGTTGATGTTGGGCCTAGGAGAATATTCAGTGGTGGATTCAGTATTGTAAGGATTAACATACTTACATAGAAAATGGCCCGTTTGATTCAGTCCATGTTAAGAAGTTTCTGAGAACATGTTGAAGGGTTCAGATGGTAAAGAATCTGCCTGCAGTGTGGGAGACCTGGGTTTGATCCCTAGGTGAGGAAGATCCCCTGGAGAAGGGAATGGCTATCCACTCCAGTATTCTTGCCTGGAAAATTCCATGGACAGAGAAGCCTGGTGGGCCACAGTCCGTAGGATTGCAAAGAGTTAGTTGGACATGACTGAGTGGCTAACACGCTTGAAAGGTTGATATGTTACATTTTCATTCTATCTCTACTCATAAACATGATTTTATCTAGCAATCACATAATTAAATCGTTTATCCGTTACATGTGTATAAATTTTAACTTTGGGCACTTGCTTATCTCTTAAGTTCCAGATGTTGTACAAAACATACAATGTATGGCAACTAGCTGGCAGTCAGCTTCAGTGAAGTGGGATCCACCCAAAAAAGCAAATGGAATAATTACACATTATACAATAACGGTTGAAAGGAATGCTACAAACATCTCTCCTCAAGATCACATGTATACATTCATGAAACTTCTTGCCAACACCTCTTACGTCTTTGAAATAAGAGCTTCAACTTCAGCTGGTGAAGGTAATGAAATGACCTGCAACATCAGCACACTACCTGAAACAGGTAACTAATGTGTAACAGGTAATTGACTTGAAAAAGGGAACTAACCTGCAACACAGAACCGTTCCTGGACTGTGTCTTATATTTGTCAATAACATTTGTCATCTTTAGAGCATATTTGTCCAAAAGTATATAAGAAATATTAAAAAATAGAACACATACTTTTTTATCCCACATGTTATGTAAGGACCAGCTGCGTGGTACATTGAACCACCTCCACAGCAATGGGAGATTGAAAGGAGGAAAAAAGAGAAAATCTTTTGCATTTTACAAGTATGTATTTCTTATTATATAAATACCAAACATTGAATTATGTCTTATCGTAATTTAAAATAGGCGATAAATATATATCTTTTTAAAATGGATTTTTGTGGCATTCTTAATGCTTCCCTGAATTCCATAGTTGCGGTGTCAGCTCACTTTTTTCTATTGCCTTCTCTTTATAACAGCCTTCATCTTTATGTTATTGGGATAAAGGTATCTAGGTCACTAAGCTCTAGTTTTCAGAGAAGAAACTCTCACCCTCCCTAACAGTGATCCATCCTACATCATAATCTCTTTCATCTGCTGCCATCTCTAATGATTATACTTCTTCATATCAATGAAAACCTGATTACTTTCTGGTAATACCACTTCCCTGGAGGTCCTCCCTAGTGGGGACTGTAGGGGGTGACATAATTGTTTACCTCTGGCACATCTAGATCCTTTCTTGGAAATGTCTCTTAGCCCTTTCCTCCTTTTGAAATCAGCATCACCCAATTTTCTCAACTTTTCTGTCTTCGAGGCTGTACACCGCAGAGCTTCAGGACACAGTGTGACTTCTCTCTGACTTCAGCATCCAGGTAAGCATCCTTTTCTTCTCATCCTTTAAGGAAACATTTCTTGAGACTCCAGGGTTTTCCCCTGTTCATCTGGGATATTGCATCTCAAAATCTGTCATCATGACTCATCTTCCAGGAGATGCCCTTATCTGAACGGCCCTCACTGTTTGTTTTCACTGGATGCTGGCTGACGAACAGTGCTGGAGAAAAATGGAAATGGTTCTACCTTGTTGAGCTATTTTCTAACTCTCCCAACTGCCCTACAATCTGCTATACAGTGTGTACATCCCCTGTTTACACGTCATCAATTTTCCATAGTAAAATTCTGCTCTTGCTCAGAACATAATCTATCCCCACTATCATCCATCTTTGATGTTCTTATCCATTTTACTAATAGCATCAACGATTTTTATTTGCTTTCCTTCTTACCCATATCTTTATTTATATCTCAAGATATCCTCCCTTGGGGATGTCACTGCCTTTCTGTTCTCAGGAATCTAGCTGCTCATTTTTGTTTCAAACCCATGTCTCCTCTAAAACATAGCTCCATCAATTTGATCTACTTTCTCATACACTTTATTTTCTTTCTCACTCTTGTGTGTGCATACACACACACCAACAGTCCCACCAATTGTTAGAAAATTTCAACTGAAGCCCTGGTTGGTATATCAGCCCTAACTACATTCAAAGCAGAATTCATGAAATGTGGTTTCCCTTTTCTTCCCCACTTTTCTGTACCTGTTCTTTCTAATCTGTTGGGGACAAAGCTTCATATTTTTATGTGATTCTTCCTCCCACCTCTCTTACACATAATCAGAACTTATCAATTCAGTCTCTGCCATTTGCGCCTTTTTCTTCAACTTGACTGTCTCCATTTAATTTCAGACTTGCTGCTTCCTATAATGATACCCTAAAGTGACCTTAACACCCATACTTATCCAGCCTGCCCATCAGTACCATCTTTCCATTCACTTACTTTGATTGAATTGGCTCAATATACAATCTAAAATGTGTTGGCTGTTGAATTTTGTTTCCTAAAGGATAAGAATTAAATGTACAGATTTTAAGTATCTGAAGCACAGAGGTGATAATGAAAGTTGATGTGTGTAAGAGATGGCTCAGAATACTCCAGAAGTTTTACTTACTCTTGTATACAAGTCTTTAATGATATGCTAAGTATTAAAACTCAGAGAATGCAATGGCACCCCACTCCAGTACTCTGGAAAATCCCATGGACAGAGGAGCCTGGTGGGCTGCAGTCCATGGGGTCGCACAGAGTTGGACATGACTGAGCGACTTCACTTTCACTTTTCACTTTCATGCATTGGAGAAGGAAATGGCAACCAACTCCCGTGTTCTTGCCTGGAGAATCCCAGGGATGGTGGAGCCTGGTGGGCTGCCGTCTATGGGGTCACACAGACTCGGACACGACTGAAGCCATGCAGCAGCAGCAGCATTAAAACTACAGATTGCTGGACATCACCCTAGACTTGGCTGAATCTCCCAAGAGATGAAGCCTAACAATCTATACTTTTAAGCATCTCTCTGATGCCTTTGTAAATTTTGGGAATGACTGGACCAGAAGGCCTAGGGATTTTGATGGCAGGTGAGATGTAGCAGAGAGGACAGGCAAACAGTGTCAGAGAGATCCAGAAAGGAGTGGCAGGTGTTTCCTCAGTGGGTGGGCAGCAGATCGTCACCATACAGAGTCTGAGAGAAGGAAATATGTTCACAGCCAGGCAGGTGGTCTTGAACCAGGTAAAACGGCCCTGATCATTGGGTGGGAGCTGGGTCTGAGATAAAGGGCAACAAAAGACAGGACAGAAATTCTGAGATAAATGAGAGGTTTGAGACTCAGAAAACAAGACAGAGGACTCGTTATTATTATTGATCCCTCTGGTACTCCAGGTGGCTGCGCAGTCACAGGAATGAAGCAGAAATACAATGAAAAGAGACAAATAACCCAAGTATGTACACTTGATGTAGTGCCACCTGAACTTAAGGATGGGTCTTTGTAAAAAAGGAAATCCTTTAATTAAAGATTTGAAGCAGATTTTAACTCAGGATTAAAAGACCACGTGAATGGATGTTGCTGGAATTCTAAACCAATGAATTAGGCAGGTATTAGACATATTGTACTAAGTATTCTGTGCTCCCTTGTCACTAAAGATAGTGTTTCTCAAAGTTTGGACTTCCAACTCCCTGCATCAGAACATACCTGTACATTCCTGAAGCCCCTACTCTAGACCTATGGCTCAGAGTTTAGAAAATAAAATTCACAAATCTTCATTTAAACAGATAGGGGGGTGAGACAGTGCTGAAATCAGTGCTGAAATTTGAGAACCATTCTATTCCACTGTGTGTGTATATATATACACTCTCTCTTGTGGAGACTGTCTTACTTGTCTTTGTTTTACTAACAGTTCAGAGCAGAGAGACATGGGCATTCTAGGCACTCAGATTTTTGTAAAAGAAAGAAATGGAATTCTATTCTCATGAAATTCACCATTTTTATAAGGGTTTTACTCTAGTCTGATACATTATGTCCACATTTCCATCAGGCAAGAGTATAGATATTTTCTCCTCAGTAAATGTAAAAGTTTTTTCAATTAAGGAGAGTCATTCATATGAAATATGAGTATTGCTGCTTCAAAACATTTAAATAATTTGTCTTTGAAATTAATTTCCAGATCTAATATGTAATTATATTTATGGTTACAGTTTTTATGAGGTAAATAATTTGCTTTTATCTGGGTTCACATGAATTGTTTGTAGATGAGACATTAGTAAGAACTAGAGATTCATTGTTCAGAATGGAAGCAGCTTTATAGCTGTTGCAAACTTCTAATTTATGGTGGTCTAAGATTAGTCACAGTGTAAAATCAGCTCTGAGTCACTGACTTTGTACTTATTTTTGACATGAAGTAAAATCAAATTTGCCTCACACCCTTGTTGCCTAGTGTTTGACCTTAACATTCCTTCCAGAGATTATTGGGTATTTTTCTCAGTGTAAACTTGGTGATATCTGGGCACAGTTAAACATGCTTCATGATGATTGAATTATGAGGAGATTAGTGTTCAGTGTCTAAACTGGTTCCTTTGTCACAGTCAGACATGTTGAAATAGGGCATATATAGACAAAGGCAGCCAAACCTGGTGATTTTAACAGTATTTTGTGTCCGAGTATATTATATTTACCAATAAAAATATTATAGCAAGTGCATGTGGATACAAGACTTAACTTTTAAAATCTCAAATTGGTTCAAAATGCTTACTCTTCTCTATATTATTTTCAAATCTTAGTAAATATGGTTATTTACTATTGAGTTTGAAAAGCTCTTTTTGCTGGAAGTTAGTTTTACAGTTTGGATTTATTCAAAGGTCTTTGAAGTTCAGTAATTTAGATCCAAAGAGGAAAAGAAGTTATATTCCTTGGGTGCCCAAAATTAGGAGAAGGAAAGTGAAATATGCAGTTGTGATTTTTAAGGTGTCTTTTCAGCAGTGATTTATTTTTTTGTTTCCCTTTTATAATTGTGTTTGTTTATTTGGGGCTGTGCTGGGTCTTTGCTGCTGTCCCTGGGCTTTCTCTAGTTGCAGGGCGCGAAGACTTCTCTTGTTGTGGAGACAGAATCTAGGACGTGTAGGCTTCAATATTTTCCATGCATGGGTTGGTTGGCATATGGGATCTTTCTGGACCAGGGATCAAACCCATGTCCCCTGTGTCAGAAGGCAGATTTTTTACCACTGGGCCACCAATGAAGTCTCAGCAGTGATTTCTTCAACAGTTTATAATAGTAGGTATTAGTGTTTGGACTTCCAACTCCCTGCATCAGAACATACCTGTACATTCCTGAAGCCCCTACTCTAGACCTATGGCTCAGAGTTTAGAAAATAAAATTCACAAATCTTCATTTAAACAGATAGGGGGGTGAGACAGTGCTGAAATCAGTGCTGAAATTTGAGAACCATTCTATTCCACTGTGTGTGTATATATATACACTCTCTGCTTGTGGAGACTGTCTTACTTGTCTTTGTTTTACTAACAGTTCAGAGCAGAGAGACATGGGCATTCTAGGCACTCAGATTTTTGTAAAAGAAAGAAATGGAATTCTATTCTCATGAAATTCACCATTTTTATAAGGGTTTTACTCTAGTCTGATACATTATGTCCACATTTCCATCAGGCAAGAGTATAGATATTTTCTCCTCAGTAAATGTAAAAGTTTTTTCAATTAAGGAGAGTCATTCATATGAAATATGAGTATTGCTGCTTCAAAACATTTAAATAATTTGTCTTTGAAATTAATTTCCAGATCTAATATGTAATTATATTTATGGTTACAGTTTTTATGAGGTAAATAATTTGCTTTTATCTGGGTTCACATGAATTGTTTGTAGATGAGACATTAGTAAGAACTAGAGATTCATTGTTCAGAATGGAAGCAGCTTTATAGCTGTTGCAAACTTCTAATTTATGGTGGTCTAAGATTAGTCACAGTGTAAAATCAGCTCTGAGTCACTGACTTTGTACTTATTTTTGACATGAAGTAAAATCAAATTTGCCTCACACCCTTGTTGCCTAGTGTTTGACCTTAACATTCCTTCCAGAGATTATTGGGTATTTTTCTCAGTGTAAACTTGGTGATATCTGGGCACAGTTAAACATGCTTCATGATGATTGAATTATGAGGAGATTAGTGTTCAGTGTCTAAACTGGTTCCTTTGTCACAGTCAGACATGTTGAAATAGGGCATATATAGACAAAGGCAGCCAAACCTGGTGATTTTAACAGTATTTTGTGTCCGAGTATATTATATTTACCAATAAAAATATTATAGCAAGTGCATGTGGATACAAGACTTAACTTTTAAAATCTCAAATTGGTTCAAAATGCTTACTCTTCTCTATATTATTTTCAAATCTTAGTAAATATGGTTATTTACTATTGAGTTTGAAAAGCTCTTTTTGCTGGAAGTTAGTTTTACAGTTTGGATTTATTCAAAGGTCTTTGAAGTTCAGTAATTTAGAATCCAAAGAGGAAAAGAAGTTATATTCCTTGGGTGCCCAAAATTAGGAGAAGGAAAGTGAAATATGCAGTTGTGATTTTTAAGGTGTCTTTTCAGCAGTGATTTATTTTTTTGTTTCCCTTTTATAATTGTGTTTGTTTATTTGGGGCTGTGCTGGGTCTTTGCTGCTGTCCCTGGGCTTTCTCTAGTTGCAGGGCGCGAAGACTTCTCTTGTTGTGGAGACAGAATCTAGGACGTGTAGGCTTCAATATTTTCCATGCATGGGTTGGTTGGCATATGGGATCTTTCTGGACCAGGGATCAAACCCATGTCCCCTGTGTCAGAAGGCAGATTTTTTACCACTGGGCCACCAATGAAGTCTCAGCAGTGATTTCTTCAACAGTTTATAATAGTAGGTATTAGGTAGGAAAGTTATGACCAACCTAGATAGCATATTGAAAAGCAGAGACATTACTTTGTGCACAAAGGTCCATCTAATCAAGGCTATGGTTTTTCCAGTGGTCATGTATGGATGTGAGAGTTGGACTGCGAAGAAAGCTGAGCGCTGAAGAATTGATGCTTTTGAACTGTGGTGTTGGAGAAGACTCTTGAGAGTCCCTTGGGCTGCAAGGAGATACAACCAGTCCATCCTAAAGGAGATCAGTCCTGAGTGTTCTTTGGAAGGACTGATGCTGAAGCGGAAACTCCAATACTTTGGCCACCTCATGTGAAGAGTTGACTCACTGGAAAAGACCCTGATGCTGGGAGGGATTGGGGTCAGGAGGAGAAGATGACTGAGGATGAGATGGCTGGATGGCATCACTAACTCGATGGATGTGAGTTTGAGTGAACTCCGGGAGTTGGTGATGGACAAGGAATCCTGGTGTGCTGCGATTCATGGGCTCACAAAGAGTCGGACATGACTGAGCGACTGGACTGAACTGAACTGACCTGAACTGATTAGGTACCTAGAGGAAGTCCACTGAGATTTCTCAATATGAGTGGATCAGGATTGAGTAGGAAAGTTTAATTTCCCTGTTTTACCCCTTCTATTCTTGGTTCTTTCAAATGTCCCTGTACTGCTTAATAGCATACAGGTGAACTGTCCAGTCCCCTTATGCAATGCCATGAACACCATCCGCCTAAGAACTCTGTAAGAAATGTGTTTTTATGTACTTTCTTTGGTAGCTTATTTTGTGGGTTTCTCTGAGCAGTGTCAAGATGACTGAGAAAACTGTGATGATGACTAAATCTGACTTCCATTTACCAGCTTTTTTAAAAAGTGAAATATTTATACAATATAGAAGAAATCAGACCATTCTTAAGTACCAGTTAATAGAGTGAATGTGGGTGGGTAAAAGTGTTGCAAATTAATGTACTAATTCAAAAGTTTACTTTTTCCATTGTCTGCATCCCACTGACATCACTCCTCAGCTGAGGTGAGAAGTCAAACATGCAGGCAAATTGTGTGATCCTGTTTGTTCTTAAGCAAGTGAATTGCCACATTCTACTTACCAGTCAGTAATTACAGAAAGCACAAAAACCATTATAATTGCTTGTCACAGATCAAAGAGAAATAGCTACTGTTATTGCTGCTTTAATTAAAGTTCAAATGCTTTACAATATATTTCATACAGACTTAAATAGGATTCAGTTCAGTTCAGTCACTCAGTTGTGTCCAACTCTTTGCAACCCTATGAACCGCAGGATGCCAGGCCTCCCTGTCCATCACCAACTCCCAGAGTCCAC
>SJYC01054286.1:0-31669 GCA_006408675.1 Madoqua kirkii
ATGAGATGGTTGGATGGCATCACTGACTCAATGGACATGAATTTGAGCAAGCTCTGGGAAGACAGAAAAGCCTGGAGTGCTACAGTTCATGGGATCACAAAAGGTCGGACATGACTAAGCAACTGAACTGAGGCTATTATTTATTATGAAATTATTCATAGTAGAAAGACGTGTAAACAATAATGAAATGAACTTATAACCAGTTCTCTTAAGAAAAAAGCATTGCAAATGTATTTGAAGCTTTCTGTGCATCTCCTCTCCAAATGTAATTCATTCTTACACAAGTAACTATCCTGAATTTGGTCATTATGATTCCAGTGCATTTCTACACATTTACTACATATATATAACCATACTATTGTTTTGTACTGTATATATTTAAACTTTACATAAATGCTGTAATGTTGCATGAATATTTTTAGGTGTTATGTATGAGACATCTATCTTGATGTATTTATCATTAGTCAGTTTTCAGTGCTGTTTATACTCCCTTGCATATCATTTTGATTTTTTATCTTTCTTCTGGATGATGGTTGTGTCTTGTCTTTGTGGTGACAAAAAATATGAAAATATTGAGTTTTTATGTACAACAATTTTGGCTGATGATTCTCAAAGTGTGGTGAAACAGACCGCTCATGGGCCCAAGACTCTTTCAGGGAATCCATGAGGTCAAAACCATTTTCATAATAATACAGAGACATGCTTACTCTTTCCATTGTGTTGAGATTTGCACAACTGGTATAAGAGCAAGGCAGGCAAAATGACTGGTGTCTTACATAAACCAAGGTGGCACCACTGGTAGTCACTGTATTCTTTACTACTTCACTAGAGGCTTAAAAACGTTACTTAAGAATATGACTTTCTTAAATGTCAACTGTTACATCCTCATCTATTTAATGTTCTGTGTGTCACAATGGCAAGTAAGCACAAAGTACTCTGTTGTGTGCCTGAGTGCAATAGTGTCTCAAGGAAAAGCGCCTCTGCAATTGTTTGAGTTGCAGGATGAACAAGAATTTTTCTTCTGGAACATTTTTATTTGAAAGAATAACCGGCAGACAAACCATGATTATTTCAGTCTTGGATGTTTGACAGACATTTTATCAAAAATTGATGATGTGTGTTTTGAATCAAATATTCAGATTTTTGAAAACTTGAATCCAGTTGTAACCATAGCAACTTCTCAGTATTTCAAGATTTCTCTGATGAAATGGGTGGTGATTTTTTTTATACTGTATAATATAATTAAATATATCAACACTTGAAAAATCTGTATAACTTGGTAATCCAATATTTTCTAAATGACCAATACAAAATGTTACAAAATGACCCATGGGTTACAAAAAAAAAAAAGTCCCTTCAAAGTCCAAGGTAGACCATAGATTTTTTTTTAATTATTTATTTACTTATTTTTGGCTGCACTGGCTCTTGCTTTGCACTAGTTGCAACGAGGAGGGGCTACTCTCTAGTTGAACGGTGCAGACTTCTCACTGCAGTGGCTTCTCTTGTTTGGGGGTGTGGGCTTAGTAGTTGTGGCACATGAGCTTAGTTGCCCTGAAGCATGTGGGATCTTTCCAGACCAGGGATCAGGCTCATTTCCCCTGCATTGGCAAGCAGATTGTTAACCACTGGACCACCAGGGAAGTCCTAGGCCATAGATATTTTAATGTAGTACAAGTTTGTTGATAAAATTTCAAATTCCTAATTTCAACTGACCTTTAAAATACTACCATTTGTTTAGTTTGGAGTATAGTATCAAAGAAGGAAAGCCACAGTTATCTGAAAATACTCCTCCCTTTTCTGATTCCATCTCTGTGTGTCTATTTTCTTCACATACTTCAATGAAAACAATATACCACTATAGACTGAATACAGAAACAAACACCAGCTGTCTTCTACTATGCTCGACCTAGAGATATTTCCAGAAATATACAACAATGCCACCTTATCACTAAAATTTTTGGAAAATATAGTCATTTTGTAAAAACATGTTATTCATGTTAAGTAATGGACTTATTATTGCTTTTTAAATAACAATGTATTTTTTAATTCTTCATCTTTATTTTCTAATATAGTAAATACTAATAAGCAATACTCACATAAACAACTGGTCTTTGGTATCCTCGATGATTTTTCAAGATTTAAAAAGGGCCTGGGGCCAACTGCTGGTCAAGGATACAAACAAGAGTAAAATTGTTATATCGTGTTTTATCTTTGCTAAATAAACATTTCCAAATTATTCTCCGAAATCGTTGCATCAGTTTAAACTCTCACTTGCAGCATATCAGATTGTCCATTGCTCACATTCTTCTCAGCATTTTATAATTATTTCAGACTTAAATGTTTCTATTTCTAATAGAAAGAAATGGCAACCCACTCCAGTATTCTTATCTGAAAAATTCCATGGACAGAGGACCCTGGTGGGTTACTGTCCATGCAGTCACAAAAGAGTCAGAAGTGACTCAGCGACTAAACAATAGGTACCAAAGTGGTGATGGGAGTTTATGCACTTTCCATCTATTTACTGGCTCTGTGGGCTTTCTCTTCTTTGAAATTTCTGTTTACAGTATTTGCCCGTTCCTCTGCTAAGTTGTCTTTTCCCGTGAAATTTTAGGGGCTCTTTACATTTTCCAGTCATGTATCCTAGTTAGTTTTTTTTTTTTTTTTGCTTTTCAATATTTCTTATTTTATATAATGGATTAAAATCCATTTGTTAGAGATTATATAAAATGCATAATAGTTTTATGGGTAACATTGATGCAAAAACTCCTTCTATAATTAATTTCCCAGAGTACCAGTTGACTTATTACAAAAAAATCCTTTCATGAACTTCCCTGTTTTAAAACCTTTTACTGATTTTCATTGTATTACATCTAGGCCACCCACTGTTGGATACCACTTATCTTTTCAGGCTCATTTCCCAGAATACTCTTTCAGAAAGCACGTGATTTAGTCCAGAATTTTCCAAACATTTCTGGTCACATGACACTTTGTTTTTAACTATTATATTGACAAAACACTAGTACAAGCACAGAATGAAAGGCTGTTTTTAATTGAGAGAGATATAACTGATTTAATTATATTAAAAATATATTTGAAATTTGATGTATGATTTTATTTTTTTAATTTTTGTATTAAAGTACAGTAATTTACAATGTTGCATTAATTTCAGGTGTACAGCTAAATGATTCAGTTACTCATATACATATGAAAGTGAAAGAGTTAGTTGCTCAGTCATGTCCAGCTCTTCGTGACCCCATGAATTGTAGCTCACCAAGCTCCTCTATCCATGGAATTCTCCAGGCAAGAATACCGGAGTGGGTTGCCATTCCCTTCTCTAGAGAATCTTTCCGACCCAGGGATCCAATCTGGGTCTCCTATATTGCAGGCAGATTCTTTACCACCTGAGCTACCTGGGAAGCTCATATACATATATCCATTCTTTTTCAGATTCTTTTCCCATATAGGTTATTACAAAATATTGAGTAGGGTTCTCTGTTCTATATAGTAGGTCCTTATTAAGTATCTATTTCATATATAGTAATGTATAAATTATGTTACTTATATGTTAATATAATGTTATATGTTAATCCTAATTTATCTCCCCTTCCCACCAACATTTCCCCTTTGGTAATCATAAGTTTGTTTTTGAGTCTGTGAGTCATTTCTGTTTTGTTAAAAAGTTTGTATCAATTTTTTTCAGATTCTACCTACAAGTGATGTCATATGATATTTATCTGTGTGAATTTATTAATATAATAGTCTCCAGGTCCATCCATGTTGTTGCAAATGGCAATATTTCATTCTTTTTGTGGCTGAGTAATATTCATTTTAATATATGTATCACATCTTCTTTATCCACTCCTCTTTCAGTGGACATTGAAGTTGCATCCATATCTTGGCTATTGTAAATAGTTCTGTAATGAACATTGGGGTACATGTATCTTTTCAAGTTATGGTCTTCTCTGGATGTATGCCCAGAGTGGGATTGCTGGATCATATGCTTGTTCTACTTTTAGTTTTTTGAGGAGCCTCCATACTGTTACCCATAGTGATTGTGCAAATTTGCATTTCCACCAACAGTGTAGAAGGTTTTCCTTTTCTTCACATGCTCCCCAGCATTATTGTTTGTAGACTTTTTGATAAAGGCCATTCTGACCAGGGTAAGATGAGACCTCATTGTGGTTGCTTTGGGTTTTTTGTTGCTGTTTTTTGTTCTGTTTTGTTTTGTTTTTTTTTTTGCCATGCAGCTTATGGGATCTTAGTTTCCTTATCAGGGATTGAACCCAGGCCACAGCAGTGAAAGCATTGAGTCCCAGCCACTGGATCACCAAGGAATCCCAACCTCATAATAATTTTGATTTGCCTTTCTCTGATAATCAGTGATGTTGAGTATCACTGCATGTGCTCTTTGGCCATCTGTATTTCTTCTTTGAAGAAATGTCTATTTAGATCTTCTGTCCACTTTTTTATTTGGTTTTTTGCTTTTGTGATATAGATATACATAAGCTGTTTGTGTGTTTTGGAGATTAATCCCTGTTGGTTGCTTTGTTTACAAATATTTTGTCTCATTCTGTGAATTTTCTTTTCATTTTGTTTATGGTTTCCTTTACCGTGCAAAATCTTTTAAGTTTAATTAGGTCCCATTTGTTTATTTTCATTGCTCTAGGAAACAGATCAAAAAAGATACTGTTGCTACATATGTTTGATATGTTGCTACATATCAAAAAAGAAATGTCAAAGAGTGTTCTGCCTATGTTTTCCTCTAAGAGGTTTATAGTATCCACTCTTATGTTTATATCTTTAATCCATTTTGAATTTATTTTCGTGTATGGTGTTAGTGTTGTTTTTTAAATTTATTTTATTTTTTAATTGGAGGGGAATTGCTTTACAATGTTGTGTTGATTTCTGCTAAGCAATGTTCTAATTTCATTCTTTTACAGGTAGCTGTCTAGTTTTCCCAGCACCACTTATTGAAGAGACTGTCTTTTCTCCATTGTATATTCTTGCCTCCTTTTTTGTAGATTAACTGACTATAGATATAAGGGTTTATTTCTGTTCCATTGATCTATATGTCTGTTTTTGAGCCAGTGCCATACTATGTTGATGATTGTAATTTTGTAGTATAGCATGAAGTCAGGAAATCTGATTCCTCTAGCTCCGTTTTTCTTTCTTAGGATTGCTTTGGCTATTCTAATTCTTTTATACAAATTTAAAAACTTTTTGTTCTAGTTCTATGAAAATGCCGTTCATAATTTGATAGGTATTGCACTGAATCTGTAAATTGCCATGGATAGAAATTGTCATTTAGGCCACATTTATTCTTCAACCCAAGTTCATGGTATCTTTCCATCTGACTGTGTCATCTTCAGTGTCTTTCATTAACATCTTAGTTTTCAGAGTACAGGTGTTTTGCCTCCTTAGATAGGTTTATTCCTAGGTATTTTATTCTTCTTGATGAGATAGTAAATGAGATTTTTCCTTAATTTCTCTCATCTTTCATTGTTAAAGGAATGCAAGAGATGTCTCTATTAATTTTGTGTTCTGAAACTTTACCAAATCCATTGAGCTCTACTAGTTTCCTGTTAGCATTCTATCAATAGTTATCATCTAATAGTTTGTCATCTGCAAAACAATGAGTTTTTCTTCTTCTTTTCCAACTTAAATTCATGTTATTTCTTTTTCTCCTCTGATTTCCATGGCTAGGACTTCCAAAACTATGTTGAATAAAAGTAGTAAGAGTAGGCATCCCTGTCTCATTTCTGATCTTAGAGGGAAAGTCAGCTTTTCACCACTGAGAATGAGTTTGCTGTGGATTTGTCATATATGGCCTTCATTATGTTGAGGTAAGTTCCTCTGTGCCCACATTCTGCAGGGGTTTTATCGTAAATGAGTGTTGAATTTTATCAAAAGCTTTTTCTGCATCTATTGAGATGATCGTATGATTTTTACTCAATTTGTTAATATGGTGTATCACACTGATTGATTTGTGAATATTGAAGAATCCTTGCATCCCTGGGATAAATCCTACATGATCATAGTATATGATCCTTTTCATGTATTGTTAGATTCCTTTTGTTAGTATTTTATTGAGTATTTTTGCATCTATGTTCATCAGTGATATTGGCCTGTAATTTTTTTTTTTTTTTGGTGGTTTCTTTGTTTGGTTTTGGTGTCAGAGTGATGGTGTAGAATGAGTTTGGGAGTGTTCTTCCTCTGCAGTTTTTTGGAAGAGTTTCAGAATAGGTATTAACTGTTCTCTGAATGTTTGATAGAATTCACCTATTAAGCAATCTGGTCTTGGACTTTGTTTGTTGGGAGTAGTTTTAATCATAGTTTCAATTTTGGTAATTGTGATTGGTCTGTTCATATGTTCTGTTTCTTCCTAGTTCAGTGTTGGAAGTTTGTACCTTGCTAAGAATTTGTCCATTTCTTCTAGGTTGTCCATTTATTGGCATATAGTTGTTTTTACTATGATCCTCTCTATTTCTGTGTTGTTAGTTGTAACTTCTCTTTCATTTCTAATTTTATTGATTTGAGCTCTCTCCCTTTTTTCTTGATGAATTTGGCTAAAAGTTTATCAATTTTGTTTTATCTTTTCAAAGAACCAGCTTTTAGTTTCACTGATCCTTTCTATTGTTTTATCTCTAAATTTTTCATTTTTATTGAAATATAATTTACATACAATAAAACTTACACATCATAACAGTCTCATTTATGAGTTTTGACAATTGTATAAGCCCATTTTATCAATACCCAAAACAAGCTATAAAATACTACTGCCATCCCAGAAAGTTCCTCATGCTCCTCCATAGCAGCAACCACAGTATATTATATTACTCTATTCAATAACTTCACATGAATGAAATCATACAGTCTGTATTCCTTTGTGTCTAGTGTCTTCTCCTAACATATTTTTAAAGATTCATTCATGTGATTATGAGGAGAAGGCAATGGCACCCCACTCCAGTACTCTTGCCTGGAAAATCACATGGACAGAGGAACCTGGAAGGCTGCAATCCATGGGGTCACCAAGGGTCTGACACGACTGAACGACTTCACTTTCACTTTTCACTTTCGTGCATTGGAAAGGAAATGGCAACCCACTTCAGTGTTCTTCCCTGGAGAATCCCAGGGACGAGGAAGCCTGGTGGGCTGCCATCTATGGGGTCACACAGAGTTGGACATGACTGAAGTGACTTAGTAGCAGTAGCAGCAGAGCACTTAAAAAAATTTTTTTTAATATTTTTTAATGATAGTAAAAATATATCTAGGACTTTCTCTGGTGTTGTGGTGGCCAGTGTGGGGTCAGTTCATTTTCGGATAGTTCCTTGGTCTGGCTTATATTTCTCAAGATCTATAGGCCCCTTCCTATGTAGTCGGTACTAACTACAGGGTTTTAATCTATTGCACCTGTCACTTCCAGGGCAGTTCCCTGTTTTAGCTTCTTCTGTTTGCTGGTCTCTTCAGTGTCTGATTTCCACCCTGACACAAGAGGGCCGTGGTGGACACATTTTTAGGCTCACTTGTTAGGTTGCACTCTGGGGAGGGAGGAACACTGCAAGCAAATAACACTGGTGTGTGCTCACAGTGTCTCGGCCACTCTGGGCCTGTCCCCGCTCACAGCGCGAGTGCCCTCCCTGCCCACACTCCTCAGACTCTAGGTTGCTCTGCCGGGAACCGTCTGAGTCCAGCCTGGGCTGCATGCACCTCCCAGGTCTAAGCCACTCAGGTTCAGGCACTCAGGAAGTCCTCAGAGGTGCAGACTCAGTTGGGCCTGTGTTTTGTGCCCTTCCCAGGTCCGAGCAGCTCAGGTGATGAGGTGTTTGGCGAGCACAGGCGCTGCAACTTATCACCTCCGCCATCCCTGCCTCTCGGTTTTCTGGGTGTACAACCAGTGCACTTTCTCAGGAAGATGTTGACCGTCCAGAACCCCAAGAAGTCTTAGTTAGCAAAGAAGCCTGCTTGCAGTTTGGTAGATAATGCCTCTCTGGGGCCACAATTGCCCCCTCTGGCTCTGGCTGCCTGTCACTGGAGGGGGATGATCTGCAGCCGGCTAGCTCTGCTCAGTCCTTTGTTCTGTGAGCGGGCCTAATGGTGTCTTAGGTTGGGGCTTTTCATGTGGTAGCTATCCCACAGTCTGGTTTGCTATCCCAGGTTAGGTTCCTCAGATTGCCCTCAGGGCATTCAGGGCTGGTGCTTACTCTAAACAATGCAGCCTGCACCTCCCTGCCCAGCCCGCGCTTGCTAGTGGTGGATGCAGGTGTCCGTGCTGCTTCTCCACTGGGGGAGTTACCGTTGGGAACGTAATCTGTGGGTTTTCATTATTTATTTATTTTTCCTCCCAGTTATGTTTCCCTCTGTGGGTCCAAGGCTTGCCACGGACTCGGCAGTGAGAGTGTTTCCTGGTGTTTGGAAACTTCTCTCTTTTTAAGACTCCCTTCCTGGGACGGAGCTCTGTCCCTACTTTTTTTGTCTTTTTGTCTTTTATATTTTTTCCTACCTCCTTTTGAAGACAATGGGCTGCTTTTCTGGGTGCCTGATGTCCTCTGCCAGCATTCAGAAGTTGTTTTGTGGAATTTACTCAGCTTTTAAATGTTCTTTTGATGAATTTGTGGGGGAGAAAATGGTCTCCCCATCCTATTCCTCCGCCGTCTTAGGCCTGCCCTGAATTCTTTTTTTCTACTCAGAGTCCAGAAGTAGACAATATCTCTTGTCATTTCTCTTTGCCTGAACATCTTTTTTCTAGTGGCTAGCCTTTTGAGAGTCCTAGCAGTTATGCAGAGCCTCAGTTCTACATCCCCACCATGCATAGTTCAAGGACTTACCTCTGTCTCCATGTGTCAGAAACCCAAACCTCCTGACTACCAAGCTCACCAAATGTTCCAGAGCAAGGTTGGGCCTGGTAACAGCACTACCGCCCCACTGTTGGTGTCTGGAAGTTTCTCCTGTGTTCTCAAGATTTCAAATATCCTAAAGACTACTTGTTATATTCAATCCCTCATTTCTAGGTGTTTTGTACTGAGACTTTCAGGGGGTCTAATCTGTTAAGATGACAGACACAGAAGTCCACAGGCTGTTGTTTTCCTCCCACCAAAGTCATCAGTAACAGCCAGTATTCTATTTTTCTCCAAGTCAGGGGCCAGCTGCTTAATGCTTAGAAAATGGGTATTATCCAGTTAACAGGCATGCAGAAATGTCTTCCTGCCATCTAAAGTTCCTATCTAATACCTTTTTTAGGCTCTAAGAGTTCTGGATTACTCAAAAAGTTGATGAGTATGAAGAGCTTCCTGTAGGAACATTCCAGGAAATTTAATTGGGAGCAGGAAATATAAAGTGATCCAGGGCTCTCAAGCAAGCTCCATGTTCTTAGTGTAAGAACATATTCACCTAAAAACTCTACTCCATGTTTGTTTTCTTTTGCTTTGTTTTCAGTCAAAGAAGCAGCTGAGCCAAAAATAATTAAAAACCTAAACTTATCAAAAAAGACAAAATTTTCCCAGTGAATCTCATGAGGCAGAATTTGGGAAAGAGTATTACTAATTTAGAGGAATTGCAGCTTGTTGAACTTGCTTGTTTAGCAACTGCACTTTAGGTCTGAGGAAGACTGCCATTTCTCTGCAATCTCCAGCCCCCACATGGAGTGTTTTCTTTCCTAATTACTGTTTCAAAATCAGAACTTCTGTGTTAAAGGCCTTTTGCTGAAAGGCAATAAGAGAATAACACAAGTCAGTGGTCATAGAGGAATGATAAGTTGTGATTTACAATATTAGTTTTAGGTATACAACATAGTGATTCAAAATTATTTTAGATAATACTCCACTTAAAGTTATTATAAGATATTGGCATATTCCTTGTGATGTACAATACATCCTTATAGCTTATTTATTTTATAGACAGTAGTTTGTACCTCTCAATCTCCTGCCCCTGTCTTTCCCCTCCTTCCTTCCCTCTCCCTGCTTGGTGTCACCCCAAGTTTGTTCTCTTTGAGACTATTTCTGTTTTCTCTCTAAATATTTGTTCACTTATGTTTTATATTTCACATTTAAGTGATAAACACTTTCTCTGACTTCTTTTACTAAGCATAATTCCCTCTGGGTCCCTCCAAGTTGCTGCAAATAGCAAAATGTTCACTCTTTTCATGGCTATTATTCCTTTGTATACATGGACATCTTCTTTATACACTCATCTGTTGATGGACACTTCAGTTGCTTCCATGTCTTGACTATTGTAAATAATGCTGCTATGAACACTGTGGTGCAAGTCTTTTTGAGTTAATGTTTTCTTCTAACATATACCCGGGAGTGGAATTTCTGGATCATATGGCAGTTCCATTTTTAGTTTTCTGAGGCACCTCCATACTGTTTTCCATAGCAGCCGCACCAATTTACATTCCACCAACGGTGTACAAGGGTTCCCTTTAGAGATGAATGATTTCTTAAAGCCCCAGTCATTTAGAGTCCCAAAGAATAAGATCAAGCGACTGATGGCACAAAACAAACAAAAAACCTGTGACAGTGGCTACCTCCTGATATGAAGGAAGTAAAATTCCTGTGATGACTAACTACTTAGAGTTAGACCTGAAAAATATTCAGGGATAGGAGATGAAATGGGAGGGAAGAGGGTCATGGCATGAAAGAAAGTCATTAACTACAGAAATACACCAAAGTACCAGTCCGTGAGGACTCACAGACCAGACCTTGTGAGTAACATTATGATGCTTTGTTCTTGACGATCCACCATCTGTCCATGCAACCTTTTTTGCAGTAATTCTCCTTGATGCTGTCCTCACACAGTGACTCCTGAGCCCATCGCACACCCCCCACCCATGACTCCCACATTAGATGCTCTACCACCATCCTGTCAAGCTGAGGGTCTAGGTGATGCAACAAGGTGATCTGGGAAGATCCAGCAGTTGTAACAGGAGGCAGATGGAAAATTACATCAGGAGGTTCCTGAGCACAGAGTAGGTGAAAGTCTGGAAGGTAGACAGCTCTATAATTAAAATAATGGCCCAGACAAGGAAGGTAGATTCTGAGTCTCTAGTCCCTGGGGGGACTGGCAGTGAGGGAAGCAAGGCAAGACTCTAGTTCAAAAGGCAGTGAGGTCTAAGAAGGAGCAGAGGAAAGGAACTGGGAGGACCATGGAGCTGTTAGTCAAAATAGGTCTGATAACCAAAGGAGTGATCACAGGGATGGAGACAGGAGTCCACAGACCGGATCACGGATTTGGTATTGCAGATAATTTTCTGAGATATTAACAAAGACTCTTCCCGTGCATCCTTCCCCCAGGCTTTGTGCCCAGTAATCTTCCCAATTCAGCAAGAACAAAGCATCATATTCTTAGCCACTAGCTCCAAAGCAGGCTCTTAAAATTCATAACAGAAGTGAGCTTATTAAAAGCCAAAGTATTTTGATTTGTATGAATTGGGCTTTTGAGAGACAAAACATTGTTTTGGTTCCAAAAGTTTGGCTTTGAGTATCAGAATCCAATGAACTGAACAAAAAGTTTATAGTATAGTCAAAGTTTGTATTATAAACAAGAGAGTTGGAAAAGTGCAGGGTGATGATTAAGCTGTTTTTTCCCTCTCACCACCCCCACAGAGCCACCACCACTTCCCTAAACCAGAGGAAAATCTCAGAGATTGAAGGAAAGAAGATAGGAAAGGAGAGTAGGACAGTGAGTAATTGATATGAATACCTGAGAAAGGCACCTCCATATGCTGCATGTCCCAGCTTCACACCTGTGGTGCTAGAGTGAGAACCTCTAAGAAAAATCTCATATGGGTTTTTAGAGAAACCTGAGAGCACAAGCAACTTCTACCTCTCATCTCAGGGTACAACCCAGAGATGCTGAAAGCCCCTTGGAGAAGCCCATGTCCTACAGGAGGATAGAAATGCAATGTGGCAAAGGCTAAGAGAAGTCCATATGGATGGGCATGAGCATGGTTTCATAGAGACTCAGCACCCGGAGGTGACTCAGGAAAAGCAGTCGGGGTTCCCAGACCTCCAGCCCTGAAAAGCGCTCAGATGAGCTAAGAGAGGTCCCAGAATGGCGAAGAAGGACACAGCCCTGGAACTAGCAAATTGAGGCCCGTGGCTGGGACATGAGCAGATGCCAGTGCATAGTAATGTGAACCAAGCAGGTTCTTATTACATCTTGTAGATGCCAGAAAAAGATAAGAGGGTGCCTATTAAATATTCATCCCCTTCACAAAAGCCTGGATAAGAGTGAAGCTGTCATCATCCCCAATCCCCAGAGCTTAGGTCATCTGTGGAAGACAGATATCTTGTATTGGCTGAATTAAGTGTTCTGCCACAGAATGGATGTGGGGGCTCAAGGGCTCAATTAGGTTCAGTCATAGAGAAAAGAAATACATCTTTAACGTGTGAGTTTTGCAATGGTGAAATTTATACCCATTAGCAGATCTAGATCCAGAATAACACTGGTTTAATACTGGAGCCCCTAAACTAGTGGTTTAGGGCACCATAAATTTTCTCTAATTAAATTTTATAGAGTTGAGTTATACCCTAGCTGTATGCCAGAACTTAATATAAAAGCTACATTTCAGACCAGTGAGGAAAAGTTTATTCAATAAGTGAAATTGGCATAACTAGGAACCACTTGGGAAAATTAAGACAAATCCTTATCCTACTTCTTATACGAAAGTAAATTTCATACAGATCAAATATTTAAGCTCTAAAAAAGAAACCATAATAACACTTGAAGAAGACTGGTTTTATTTACAATCTTAGAATGGAGAAGACTTTCCTAAGAATAATATAAAACTATGAAGAATAAAGCAGATTGCTAGAACATACTGTAAACAGATTTACAAGGAGCAAGTATAATCAATAAAGAAAAAGATGACCAACCAAATAGAATATTGAACAAAAGAGAAAAGCAAGGAAAGCAAGAAAAGAGATTCAAATGACCAATACACATATGAAAAGATGTTAAACCTTGTTAGTTAAGGGAAACAAACAAAAATAACAGTTTTAATATTTAAACCTGGCAAAAATCTAAGTGTGATAATACTGCTGATGAGGGCATAGAAACTAGGCATCTTCATACACTTTTGTATTAAAGTGCCCTATGGCAACATATATCAAGTGTTTTATATCATGTTCCTTCTATTCAGCAATTTTATTCTTAGGAATTTACAGATGCCCTTGAAGAAGTAGTCCATGAAATATGTTCATTGCAATGTTTTTAGTAAGAAAATATGGAAATTCTCTTTAAATAGGAATGTAAGGAAAGATCATTCAAGGCAAGTCACACCAATGACAGGAGTCTAGGAGGAACAGAGGATTCATAGACAATATGTTCAACTCACATTGAAGTTCAGTTATATTTCTCAGCTAATGAAATAAACCCTCATCCTGTGTTCATTCTGTGACATTTTGACATCATCTTTTTCACTTAATTCAACCCCTCGGGGCTGAATATCAAATATTTTGATATTTGATCCTACTGTGTTGTGAACATATTTTATTGTCTTTCTAATGGAGCTGGACCTTGAAAGGCCAGTATAATCTGACTAGGTGGAAAGGGCAGGCAGAACATTTCAGGAGGAAAAACAGACATGGGACTGTGGAAGTTTATGGTGGCTTGATAAGCAGAAACAGCACGCATGAAGTATAGCAGGTAGGTGGGAGAAGCAGTGAAGCCAGAAAATGAGGCTAAAGCCAGACTACGGTGCGGCAGCCAATGCTTTTTCACAGGGATCGTTATTATTAGGTTTATGTTTTAGAAAACAACTCTGGCAGCCATGTGAAGGATGGAATGAAGAACAAGGAGGCAGGGAGGCCTGTTAATTGGTTTATGCACTAGATGATGAGGTCAGAATAAGGGCAATGGAAGCTAGATAGGAATTAGCAACATTGTAGGTAGTATAGATGGAGTATGGCTACTTACCAGAAATGAAGGAGAAGTCATCTGAGATAGCCTTAACAGAAGCAGGGTATTGATTGGAGGTGGGAGTCAAAGGATGTGAAAGCATTTCCAGTTTCATAGACTATGAAAAGATAACATTTTATCAACAGGAGTTTGGGAAGGAAGACACTTTAACGGAAGGCTGGAAGACCTGCTAAATTGGGGAGGTGTGGTGTGTGAGACACCTAGGGGGTGCCCAGACACAGATTCCTGATTGATATTTGGAAATATGAACCTCTAGAGTGATAGAGACTGCTCCAGCACAGAGGGATGCAAGATGAGAAAAGGATGGAGGTACAACTTTGGAGAATCCCTGCATTTCACAGCTGGGTCAGAGAAGGGGAGTCAGCAACGGAATTGGAGGAAGAACAGTGAGAGAGGATGGAGAAAAAGTCATGCTCTGGAAGCCACATGTGGGGCCAGCCCTGAATTCAGCACTGCAAGGCAAGCCCTACAGAGCCTATAGTCAGCAGAGCAATCTGCCCCCTCAGCCCCATTCTGATTTTCTCCAGCTGCTATATAGAGTTCAACATATTGTTCAACTTTTCATGTAAAAACTCTCAAACACTTTCTAAAAAGTAAGTAGTATAATCCCCTTTGTCCCAGGATTCATAAATATGAAAAGACGCAATATCCCTATGCCATTTGGCAAGTCAAGGGCACTGGAACTCAGGGTTCTTCAAGCCTTAGTCCAAGAATCCAACAGCCAAAACCTTCCAAACAAACAAACAAAAGCAACAGAATAAACCAGAGTTGGCGAAAAGTCACGCAGATCAAATTACATTTCTTTTTCCATTTTTATGAGGAAACCTGGTACTCACAAAAATATTGAGTTCCTTGCCTACGTTTTACAGCATGGTGTTCTTGTTTCTTTTAAAATCTTATAAGAATTTCCCAACAGTCTTCATGTTCCTTAAATCCTGACAATGCCAAGACATTTCTCCAGGATGACTTTAATTAGAATATTAAAGAGATTTCTGGACATTTTACTTCACTAACTATTTTTAGTGAGTGCTTAAACTTAAATGTTTAAGCATGTAATCTGTTTGCTCAGAAAAAGATCGATATGGATTGCAGTGACAGACTCTGAGACATGCCTTGGAATCTACATAAGAAACCAATGAGTTATTTAGAAAAAATAATTCAGATCTGGATATTGTGATTTAAAACTGCCAAAACAAATAAACTTCAGATGCAAAGGTGTTTTTAATAAAGAATATTTAAGGAAAAAAACTACATAAGATATATCCAAAATGAGAGTGTTTTATTAAGTAGTATTTTTTTTAGAGTCAGAATACAAACAAGACACTGGAAGTATTCCTAAAATAGAGTACTAAAGACTCAGGAGCATAACTTGGAATTTTGTTTTATAAATCCAATTTTATATATTTAAAGAACTGTTCTTGCATTTCTTCAGACTGTCAGATATTTTAATAACTGGATATTTTAATTCTGAATCTAAATGAAAATTGGCTTTATTTGGTATCAGTGTAGTAAAACTGTTGGTGCCAAGACAGCTGTATCTACCCTATAGAGGAGGGATGACTTTTTCTACTTTGCCCAAAAAATTAGGCTTTTTTTCATGTAAAATTTCAGCAATCCCACTTGCTGCTTACTTCTCTTACAAATGTAAACTATACAGACATGTACAAAGCAGAAAACCAAATCCTATCGTTCACTTCCCAGGAAGTAGCCACTATTAATTTGATGTATATATGTATATGCACCCAGATGTTTCTTTTCAGTACTCAGTCTCAATAGGTAGACTTTTTTAATAGGAATATGCCAAAATATTCTTCTTTAATTCATGTGGGGTTTTTTTTGTTGTTAAGAATATGTCAGGAGCATATTATCTTTATTATGTGTTAGTTGCTCAGTCGTGTCCAGTGATTTGTGACCCCATCGACTGGGGCTCACCAGACTCTTCTGTCCGTGGGATTCTCCAGGGAAGAATACTGGAGCAGGTTGCCATTTCCTTGTCCAGGAGATCTTCCTAACCTAGGGATCAAACCCAGGTCTTCAGCATTGCAGGCTCACTCTTTACTGTCTGAGCCACCAGGGAAGCTCTTATCTTTACTAGCAACATATTTACATGAAACTCTATACCAGGCATTCTTCTAGAAGCTAGGGATACAAAAGTAAGAATAGAAAGAAAGTTTACTTTTTAGAAAAGGAGGAAGGGGCAGAAGATAATAAATGTCAGTGAATAATATGTATTTGGAAAAAAAAAGTTAAAAGGCAGAGACAAATTATACTTTACATAGGGTAATGTGTTAATCAGTGTGCCAGCTAGCAAAGAACTTTACTCTCAAATGGTTCACATGAAGAGATTGGTGAAGGAGCTATTTGCAGGAGCATGGAGAGGGATGCAAGGCAAAAGAGGCAAGGCGGTATTATCCCAAGGGCTGATGTGGCAAAGAAAGGAATGAACAGGGTCAAAGGAGAGCCCAGAAGCCATGGGGTCATGGAGGAGGTGCCTCTGGAACGTGGGGATAGAACTACTGCTAGAGATGCAAGCCTGAAGCAAAGAGAGTGAGGAAGAAATACCTGGCCTTTCTCTGGACCCTTTCTCTGCTGTCCTGCTGACCTACTCACTGACGGAACCCAGAAGGGAGTCAAGGGCATGAAAAGTGGTGAGAAGTATTCAGATTTCAGATAATGTGAACGTAGAGCCAGTAAGCTTTGCTGATTGGTTTGGGGAGTGAAGGAAAGCAAAGTACCAGGGATAACAGCTATATTTTTAGCCTGAACTACAGATTGACAGAGGATAAGATAGTCAGATAGCATCCTGACTCAATGGACATGAACTTGAGCAAACTCTGGGAGATAGCAAAGGACAGGGAAGCCTGGCATGCTATAGTTTCCGGGTTCACAAAGAGCTGCATGTGACTCAGGGACTCAATAACAACGACTGATTAATTTGAGTTACCATTATTGAAATGGAGATGGCTGGGAAAGAAACAGTTTATGGGAGTTAAGGGTTTGGGTTTTGTACATGCCTGGTTTGCGATGCTTATTAAAAATACAAGTGGAATGGCTAGTAGTCAGGTGTATGATTTTGGAGTTAGAGGAGATATAAATTTGGGATTAATCCACAGTTAAATGGCCAATGGAGCTGATTAAGATCACCCTGTAAAGGGTAAGCAAAGCAAATCAAGGACACTGCCAATAGGGTCCTCCAACACTTAGAGGTCAGAGGATCAGATGAAGCCAGCAAAGATGGGGAAGCGTCCAGCAAAGTAGGAAGATACTGGGAAAGGCTGGTGAACTTAGAACCCAAGTGAAGTGAGTATTTCACAGAAAAAGGAGTAATCAGCAGAATTAGATGCTATCGACCAGGGGATCTGGCAGCACAGAAGACTCCAACAACCCTGGTGAGAATAGTTGTGTTGAAGCAGAGAAGATGAAAGGCTGATTGCAGTAAGTTATAGAGAGAAGGAGGAAGTGAAGACAGCAAATCCAAACAACAGTATTAGAAGTTTGGCAATGAAGAGCAGCTATAATGGAGGAGAATTTGGATGAATAGAGGGTGGTTTAATATGAAATATATCACACATTTGGATGCTGATGCGAATGATTTCTGCAGGAAGTGGAAAGTGACAATGCAGGAAGGACAGGGCATGATTGCAAAAGCAAAATTCTTGAGGAGGCAAGACAATATGAGTTTCTGTGATGCCGTGCACAGTGGAGAAGCTGTCCCATATGGGCACAGAGACTGTTGGAATGATGTAACCAGTGGGAAGATAGAGGCAGATAGAACTAGATATAGGAAGATAAGGCAGACCTCTGCTAATTGCTTCTATTTTCTCAGTGAATTTATTAACAGAACCAAAGTTATCAGCTGAGAGTGAAGCTAGGGAAGATGCTGGAGGGCTGAGAAGAGACTCTGAAATGATCCCTCTGGTGGAGAGAGGAAGCTTACCACAGAAGTTTGGTGAGACTGTGTGACAGCAGAAACAATAAATTTCAATAAGCCTAGCCAGCAAAGCAGAAGTCCTCCACCTGCTTCCTTTCTCCACAGTCAGCAGCTCAGGTGCAGATATGGCGCAGGTAGAGAATTGAGTTGTTCCAGGGTTTTGGGTTTCCCTTTATAATGGCTACCTGCATGCATGCCAAGTCACTTCAGTTGTGTCCAACTCTTTGCAACCTTATGGACGGTAGCCCACCAGGCTCCTCTGTCCATGAGATTCTCCAGGCAAGAATACTGGAGTGGATTGCCATGTCCTCTTCCCAACCCAGGGATCAAACCTGAGTTTCTTAATGTCTCCTACATTGGCAGGCAGATTCTTTACCAGTGCACCACCTATAATGGCTGCAAGGTAGTTTATTTTGTGACTAAAACGAGTTTGTTTTAAATTCAGGAGTCCAGCTATGGTTTATTTAATCCATCACAGTAAATGAAACAAGATGTTTAAGCAATACTAAGCATAATTTAATCTAGGATTTAATTATATTTTTGTCTTTGGAGAGTTTGAAGCAATTTATTTTGAAAGAATCTTAGAAATATGTAGGGATGATGAGGCTGCTTGTAATGTCATTTGATCTTTAGGATTTATACTAAGAAGTAGAGTTTGAAAGCCAGCTTGTGAAGGAATTTGTTAATCAGTGGCTTACTGGCACACCTGTATATTTGCCAACATGGATGTGCAGGTTGAATTTAAGGTGCTCAGCTGGGCTCAGGTCTGCTCCTCAGGTCTTATTCCCAACCCAGGGATCAAACCTGAGTTTCTTAATGTCTCCTACATTGGCAGGCAGATTCTTTACCACTGCACCACCTATAATGGCTGCAAGGTAGTTTATTTTGTGACTAAAACGAGTTTGTTTTAAATTCAGGAGTCCAGCTATGGTTTATTTAATCCATCACAGTAAATGAAACAAGATGTTTAAGCAATACTAAGCATAATTTAATCTAGGATTTAATTATATTTTTGTCTTTGGAGAGTTTGAAGCAATTTATTTTGAAAGAACCTTAGAAATATGTAGGGATGATGAGGCTGCTTGTAATGTCATTTGATCTTTAGGATTTATACTAAGAAGTAGAGTTTGAAAGCCAGCTTGTGAAGGAATTTGTTAATCAGTGGCTTACTGGCACACCTGTATATTTGCCAACATGGATGTGCAGGTTGAATTTAAGGTGCTCAGCTGGGCTCAGGTCTGCTCCTCAGGTCTTCCTTCAAAGGCCCAGGCTGAAATGGCTATATGTTTCCTCATGGTAATAGCAGACTGCAAGAGCTGGGTGCAGAAACATGCACCGTCCCTTAAGATCTTGACTAAAAACTGGCGCTAAAACCCATGCCCACAGTCCGTTAGCCAAGTGAAGTTACATAGCCAGACCTGACGTCAATGGGGTTTGAAAATATGACCTGCTTACTGTGGGAAGCACTTCAAATTTCCACAGCAAAAAACAAAATGTGTCATTTTATTATTGGAGAGAACTGGGAACCATAATCCTCATCTGCTGGTAGGATAGGACTTCTTAACATCCTTGAGAACTTCAAAGACAGATGACTGAGGTTTCATATACACAAGTATTTGATATTATACATGATACAGTCTGAAATGTCAGAAGCTCTCTGGACTTCTGGCTTCAGTGGTCTGAATCCCCATCTATCCCTTTCCTAATCTTCTAAACTGGTATTGTCGTCACATGGGTCCCAGTGATTTATATTTATGAACTGAACACAAGTTCGCCCTCAGAAAAACAGCCCTTCCTTCCCTCCTAATCTGGTTTTGTGCTTGGAAAAGTTCCCACTTTAAGAACCTTAAGCTCTGTAAGTTTAAAAGAACTGTTTCCTCAGGCCAACATTTTTTTGATTCAGATAAAGTTTCAGAATGGCGTCTGTCTGGAAATGACGGGGGAAGGGAGACTTATAAGGGCTAGTGCAGATAACTGACTTAAAATGCTGGGCATGAAATAGTAGTTACCAAAGCCATTATCAGATACAGTTTTATCACTGGGTTCTTAAAGATTTAAATAAAAAGAAATTTTTAAAAAGGCAAGAAAAAAGTTTTCTTTGAAGTCTCAGAGTTGTTTGCCTTTGCAAGCAGAAGCAATGTTCTTGCCTCTTAGCAAAGTACTTTTCCTATTGATTCAACACTTCATTTCTTTTCTGTCTTCTTAGGACTTGAATGGGGGTCTCTTTCAGTGCTCAGAAGTCTTTTTACTAGATGATTTCCAGATTCTTAGATCCTTTCATCTTTGTCCACAGTTTCCTTCAGTTTGTTTCTTTTGATTCTGTTATGTGATGCTCTTCAGGGATTGTTGAATCCTTGAAGCTGTATTCCAACTCTGTTTAATGTTTTAAACACACACACATTCTTCTAAAGAAAAGTGAATGTAGTTTGAAAATCATGATGAATCACTAAACATATTGTTGGGTATTTTGGTCATCTTTCCTCTCCAGTGAGAAATTTTAGCTTCCTAGAATTCTGTGTATTCTGCAGAGGCACTTAACTTACTTGCAATAAGCCCTTCAAACCCCTCAGTGCATTATCAAGTGCAAAACATCACACTTATTTTTTGGTCTGAATTTATGAGACAGCAGTTCCAGAATCATGGCTTGCATTAAGGCCCTAAAATTCTTCCATGTTATAGTTAGTACAAATCCTGAGCCAGAATCATGGAACAATGCAAGGTAAAGCTAGTCAGGGACAGAAAACCTATATTTTGTGCTCCATTTTTATTAAGAAAATTAGAGGAAACATCCTGTGGGTGAGGGTGTGGGTGGCAGGTCCAGAATAAGTGGTCTGTCCAACTGGAGGACACTCAGGGAACAAGGATGGTCCCCAGTCAAGACTTCCAGACCATAGCAGAGGGGACGTTCTTCCTGGGGTGCCTGTGGTACAACCACAGAGACGCACTAGAGGGCTCAGAGTCGGGTGGGGCAGAAAATGCATCACTAGAGGCCATGTACACACGTGCCCACGCAGATGCACGCACACACAAACTCCTGCACAAAGACCCCCGAAGCCAAGTCATCCATCCCCCACCACCTCCAGACGGAGCCCTCCAAACTGCTCTCCCTACCTAGACAGCACGCCCTTCACGTGCCGATGACACACAGCCCTGGAAGTCAGAAGGCCTCGGTGTCTCACCTTTATCCCTCTTGCTGCAGTTTTGATCCACCTGCTTCCTTTAGATGTGTATAAGAGACAGGTGTAGTAAAACTGTTGGTGCCAAGACAGCTGTATCTACCCTATAGAGGAGGGATGACTTTTTCTACTTTGCCCAAAAAATTAGGCTTTTTTTCACATAAAATTTCAGCAATCCCACTTGCTGCTTACTTCTCTTACAAATGTAAACTATACAGACATGTACAAAGCAGAAAACCAAATCCTATCGTTCACTTCCCAGGAAGTAGCCACTATTAATTTGATGTATATATGTATATGCACCCAGATGTTTCTTTTCAGTACTCAGTCTCAATAGGTAGACTTTTTTAATAGGAATATGCCAAAATATTCTTCTTTAATTCATGTGGGGTTTTTTTTGTTGTTAAGAATATGTCAGGAGCATATTATCTTTATTATGTGTTAGTTGCTCAGTCGTGTCCAGTGATTTGTGACCCCATCGACTGGGGCTCACCAGACTCTTCTGTCCGTGGGATTCTCCAGGGAAGAATACTGGAGCAGGTTGCCATTTCCTTGTCCAGGAGATCTTCCTAACCTAGGGATCAAACCCAGGTCTTCAGCATTGCAGGCTCACTCTTTACTGTCTGAGCCACCAGGGAAGCTCTTATCTTTACTAGCAACATATTTACATGAAACTCTATACCAGGCATTCTTCTAGAAGCTAGGGATACAAAAGTAAGAGTAGAAAGAAAGTTTACTTTTTAGAAAAAGGAGGAAGGGGCAGAAGATAATAAATGTCAGTGAATAATATGTATTTGGAAAAAAAAAGTTAAAAGGCAGAGACAAATTATACTTTACATAGGGTAATGTGTTAATCAGTGTGCCAGCTAGCAAAGAACTTTACTCTCAAATGGTTCACATGAAGAGATTGGTGAAGGAGCTATTTGCAGGAGCATGGAGAGGGATGCAAGGCAAAAGAGGCAAGGCGGTATTATCCCAAGGGCTGATGTGGCAAAGAAAGGAATGAACAGGGTCAAAGGAGAGCCCAGAAGCCATGGGGTCATGGAGGAGGTGCCTCTGGAACGTGGGGATAGAACTACTGCTAGAGATGCAAGCCTGAAGCAAAGAGAGTGAGGAAGAAATACCTGGCCTTTCTCTGGACCCTTTCTCTGCTGTCCTGCTGACCTACTCACTGACGGAACCCAGAAGGGAGTCAAGGGCATGAAAAGTGGTGAGAAGTATTCAGATTTCAGATAATGTGAACGTAGAGCCAGTAAGCTTTGCTGATTGGTTTGGGGAGTGAAGGAAAGCAAAGTACCAGGGATAACAGCTATATTTTTAGCCTGAACTACAGATTGACAGAGGATAAGATAGTCAGATAGCATCCTGACTCAATGGACATGAACTTGAGCAAACTCTGGGAGATAGCAAAGGACAGGGAAGCCTGGCATGCTATAGTTTCCGGGTTCACAAAGAGCTGCATGTGACTCAGGGACTCAATAACAACGACTGATTAATTTGAGTTACCATTATTGAAATGGAGATGGCTGGGAAAGAAACAGTTTATGGGAGTTAAGGGTTTGGGTTTTGTACATGCCTGGTTTGCGATGCTTATTAAAAATACAAGTGGAATGGCTAGTAGTCAGGTGTATGATTTTGGAGTTAGAGGAGATATAAATTTGGGATTAATCCACAGTTAAATGGCCAATGGAGCTGATTAAGATCACCCTGTAAAGGGTAAGCAAAGCAAATCAAGGACACTGCCAATAGGGTCCTCCAACACTTAGAGGTCCAGAGGATCAGATGAAGCCAGCAAAGATGGGGAAGCGTCCAGCAAAGTAGGAAGATACTGGGAAAGGCTGGTGAACTTAGAACCCAAGTGAAGTGAGTATTTCACAGAAAAAGGAGTAATCAGCAGAATTAGATGCTATCGACCAGGGGATCTGGCAGCACAGAAGACTCCAACAACCCTGGTGAGAATAGTTGTGTTGAAGCAGAGAAGATGAAAGGCTGATTGCAGTAAGTTATAGAGAGAAGGAGGAAGTGAAGACAGCAAATCCAAACAACAGTATTAGAAGTTTGGCAATGAAGAGCAGCTATAATGGAGGAGAATTTGGATGAATAGAGGGTGGTTTAATATGAAATATATCACACATTTGGATGCTGATGCGAATGATTTCTGCAGGAAGTGGAAAGTGACAATGCAGGAAGGACAGGGCATGATTGCAAAAGCAAAATTCTTGAGGAGGCAAGACAATATGAGTTTCTGTGATGCCGTGCACAGTGGAGAAGCTGTCCCATATGGGCACAGAGACTGTTGGAATGATGTAACCAGTGGGAAGATAGAGGCAGATAGAACTAGATATAGGAAGATAAGGCAGACCTCTGCTAATTGCTTCTATTTTCTCAGTGAATTTATTAACAGAACCAAAGTTATCAGCTGAGAGTGAAGCTAGGGAAGATGCTGGAGGGCTGAGAAGAGACTCTGAAATGATCCCTCTGGTGGAGAGAGGAAGCTTACCACAGAAGTTTGGTGAGACTGTGTGACAGCAGAAACAATAAATTTCAATAAGCCTAGCCAGCAAAGCAGAAGTCCTCCACCTGCTTCCTTTCTCCACAGTCAGCAGCTCAGGTGCAGATATGGCGCAGGTAGAGAATTGAGTTGTTCCAGGGTTTTGGGTTTCCCTTTATAATGGCTACCTGCATGCATGCCAAGTCACTTCAGTTGTGTCCAACTCTTTGCAACCTTATGGACGGTAGCCCACCAGGCTCCTCTGTCCATGAGATTCTCCAGGCAAGAATACTGGAGTGGATTGCCATGTCCTCTTCCCAACCCAGGGATCAAACCTGAGTTTCTTAATGTCTCCTACATTGGCAGGCAGATTCTTTACCACTGCACCACCTATAATGGCTGCAAGGTAGTTTATTTTGTGACTAAAACGAGTTTGTTTTAAATTCAGGAGTCCAGCTATGGTTTATTTAATCCATCACAGTAAATGAAACAAGATGTTTAAGCAATACTAAGCATAATTTAATCTAGGATTTAATTATATTTTTGTCTTTGGAGAGTTTGAAGCAATTTATTTTGAAAGAACCTTAGAAATATGTAGGGATGATGAGGCTGCTTGTAATGTCATTTGATCTTTAGGATTTATACTAAGAAGTAGAGTTTGAAAGCCAGCTTGTGAAGGAATTTGTTAATCAGTGGCTTACTGGCACACCTGTATATTTGCCAACATGGATGTGCAGGTTGAATTTAAGGTGCTCAGCTGGGCTCAGGTCTGCTCCTCAGGTCTTCCTTCAAAGGCCCAGGCTGAAATGGCTATATGTTTCCTCATGGTAATAGCAGACTGCAAGAGCTGGGTGCAGAAACATGCACCGTCCCTTAAGATCTTGACTAAAAACTGGCGCTAAAACCCATGCCCACAGTCCGTTAGCCAAGTGAAGTTACATAGCCAGACCTGACGTCAATGGGGTTTGAAAATATGACCTGCTTACTGTGGGAAGCACTTCAAATTTCCACAGCAAAAAACAAAATGTGTCATTTTATTATTGGAGAGAACTGGGAACCATAATCCTCATCTGCTGGTAGGATAGGACTTCTTAACATCCTTGAGAACTTCAAAGACAGATGACTGAGGTTTCATATACACAAGTATTTGATATTATACATGATATAGTCTGAAATGTCAGAAGCTCTCTGGACTTCTGGCTTCAGTGGTCTGAATCCCCATCTATCCCTTTCCTAATCTTCTAAACTGGTATTGTCGTCACATGGGTCCCAGTGATCTTATATTTATGAACTGAACACAAGTTCGCCCTCAGAAAAACAGCCCTTCCTTCCCTCCTAATCTGGTTTTGTGCTTGGAAAAGTTCCCACTTTAAGAACCTTAAGCTCTGTAAGTTTAAAAGAACTGTTTCCCCAGGCCAACATTTTTTTGATTCAGATAAAGTTTCAGAATGGCGTCTGTCTGGAAATGACGGGGGAAGGGAGACTTATAAGGGCTAGTGCAGATAACTGACTTAAAATGCTGGGCATGAAATAGTAGTTACCAAAGCCATTATCAGATACAGTTTTATCACTGGGTTCTTAAAGATTTAAATAAAAAGAAATTTTTAAAAAGGCAAGAAAAAAGTTTTCTTTGAAGTCTCAGAGTTGTTTGCCTTTGCAAGCAGAAGCAATGTTCTTGCCTCTTAGCAAAGTACTTTTCCTATTGATTCAACACTTCATTTCTTTTCTGTCTTCTTAGGACTTGAATGGGGGTCTCTTTCAGTGCTCAGAAGTCTTTTTACTAGATGATTTCCAGATTCTTAGATCCTTTCATCTTTGTCCACAGTTTCCTTCAGTTTGTTTCTTTTGATTCTGTTATGTGATGCTCTTCAGGGATTGTTGAATCCTTGAAGCTGTATTCCAACTCTGTTTAATGTTTTAAACACACACACATTCTTCTAAAGAAAAGTGAATGTAGTTTGAAAATCATGATGAATCACTAAACATATTGTTGGGTATTTTGGTCATCTTTCCTCTCCAGTGAGAAATTTTAGCTTCCTAGAATTCTGTGTATTCTGCAGAGGCACTTAACTTACTTGCAATAAGCCCTTCAGACCCCTCAGTGCATTATCAAGTGCAAAACATCACACTTATTTTTTGGTCTGAATTTATGAGACAGCAGTTCCAGAATCATGGCTTGCATTAAGGCCCTAAAATTCTTCCATGTTATAGTTAGTACAAATCCTGAGCCAGAATCATGGAACAATGCAAGGTAAAGCTAGTCAGGGACAGAAAACCTATATTTTGTGCTCCATTTTTATTTAAGAAAATTGTTTGGCTTCTTGAATATTTTTTTAAAAAGAAAAGGTTAGTCTTATGGCCATGATTAAGTCTTTTACCTTTAGGTTATTTACCTTAATTTGACCTTGTTACTACATTTTATGTAAGAAAATAATCAACTGATTATATTGGCATTTTTAAATCCAGCTTATTTACTAGATATTAAAATTCTCAGACAAGGCATTGAACTGTCCAACTTTGTTGATTAATTTGAGATGTTTGCCATATTAATAATGTGATAAATAAAAATTGTTTTTTATTGTTTAAGCCACCCCAGCCCCCAAATATTAGGAAAATATTTCATTTAATGAGCATTTATTAAGTGTCTTTAAGTGAAAAGGATTGGTCCTTCTCTATAATCTCCCTCAGGAAATAGTTTCCTGAAGGTAGATATATACATTACATTCAATTAATTTCCAATATAATATTCTAAGACAGTTTTATTAACTCAGTGGTTATCCAATTAATAATAATTAAAAGCATTTTTTTCAGACTAAATCACTGATCTCTTGGTAGTAATTGCCTCAATAGAATAGCAGAATGGAGTCAGAAATAAGTATTTGACTCCATCTGGATTAAATTAATAATGTTTACAATGCCTTTCAACAGACAAAGACAAGAATAAATGCCTTTAGGGTGAAATTACATGAAGTGATTTAAGGGAGCAGTGCTCACCCTTATTTTAAACTATAATAGCTTTACAATCTAGTCTCTTCACCAATAATTGTTAATTCTCACTATTTTCCAATCCTTGTAGGCATATTTCAAAAAAGGAAAGATTGTGTATTAAAAGAGACTTCCCTTCTAGCTTCAAATAAGAATATAAGTAAGGAGTCTGAGTCTAATTATCCAGCAGTATGTTAGTCCCTAGAAGAAAAAACATGTTTATAATCTTTTCGACTTTTTAGAAGACTTAAGAGAAAGCCTCCCTTCTCATGGGTAGGAGAAACAAGTATATATAGTTTCCATGATTTCTTTTCTTTTAAATTTTAGAATTTCAAATAAAAATTACTTACTTACTTACTCTTCTTTCCCATTTCCTTCCTCCCCTTTTCCCTCCCCTAGAACACAGTCCCAAAACATGCAGTGTGGCAGATTAAGGCAGGCATCTGCCCTTGCAGGAGAGGACCACAGTGGCCCCGAGCAAGGTGTCAGAGCTCAAATCCAGCAAGAGTGTGACCACCCAGGATGGCTGCCCCATGTGGGGGTCAGAGTCAGAGCTGGGCAAGGAAGGTGTCCACAAAGGGCAACCTGATGTAGGCTGTCAGAGCCCAGAAAGAGTGAGGAAAGATTACTTACTTACTCTTCTTTCCCATTTCCTTCCTCCCCTTTTCCCTCCCCTAGAACACAGTCCCAAAACATGCAGTGTGGCAGATTAAGGCAGGCATCTGCCCTTGCAGGAGAGGACCACAGTGGCCCCGAGCAAGGTGTCAGAGCTCAAATCCAGCAAGAGTGTGGCCACCCAGGATGGCTGCCCCATGTGGGGGTCAGAGTCAGAGCTGGGCAAGGAGGGTGTCCACAAAGGGCAACCTGATGTAGGCTGTCAGAGCCCAGAAAGAGTGAGGAAAGCATCCAGGCATGAGGCTACCCAGCACAGAATGCTGAAGCCCAAAAAGGCTAAGCAGGTGTCTACCAGGTGAGGACAGGGCATCTCAACACGAGTGAGATGAGTATCCATGTGGGTAAAAGGGTGGCAGCAGAGATGGGTTACATGCTAGGAGATTGATGAAATAAGTAAATAAATTAAGGATATTAAGAGTCCGGTTCCTAATGGTTAGAGTAGGAAGATACAGATATGGGAAGGAAGAAAACTGGAATGAACCCCATGGTATTGGATCGAAATTGGAGGTATCAGTATAAACTCATGACTTTCAATATAAATGAGTATAAAGACATAGAAAAGCTAATATGTAAGTAAATAAAGCTATTGTGTTAATATATTTGCATCTATGTTTTAGATATGGATATACATAACTAGCTGTGTCCTCTGAGAGGGCTTGGGAACAGCCAAACTCTTAAGAGTAATGAACACACCCAGCACCCAGAGCTTGAGTCATAAATATGATTTTCCATTAACAGCAGCCTAGATTTCTTGGGGAATTATCCTAGACCTGGATCAGGGAGAATATAAGACGAGCATGTAACATCTTATTATATCAAAAAGCAAGGAAGGGCTCCAAGAATGATGAAAGTGATATGTGAAAGTGTTAGTCACTCAGTCGTGTCCGACTCTTTGTGACCCCATGGACTGTAGCCCACCAGGCTCCTCTGTCTATGGGATTCTCCAGGCAAGAATACTGGAGTGGGTTGCCATTCCTTTCTCCAAGGGATCTTCCTGACCCAGGAAACAAACCCAGGTCTCCCGCATTGCAGGCAGATTCTTTACCATCTGAGCCACCGGAGAAGCCCCCAAGAAGGGGGAAATTTCGAAAATATAGAAAAGCCAGCTTGAGGGGGCTGCCCTTGACCAAATCAGGGATTATTTGAGAATTAAAATAATCTATTGAAAAAAACAGGAAACCATGAATCCAAACAAATTTAAATCATGAGTGAATTGAAAATTTAGTGAGAAACAGTTTCAAAGTACTAAAGAAAGTAAGAGTAACTTTCGATGGAAAAGCAGATGCCACGTTAACCAGGTGATCAAAATGAACTTCAGCAGCACTGGGTCAAATCTAAATTGTACATCACTTGAGCTGTAGCAAAGAGAACGTCGTGGTAGCCCTACCAAAGATAAATGACCTGAATATAATCAAAGAAATGTCGAATGAGCCCGAATTAAGTGTTATTGTACAAAACATCTACCAAGTGATCCTTAAAATTGTCAAGGTTGTAAAAGTCAAAGACCAACTTCTTCAAGACTGAAGAAAACTAATGTTACCACTGAATACTCTGTGTGGTTCTGAACCAGATCCTTTTGCTATAAAGTATGTAATTAGGATGATTGGCAAAGCTTAAATGGGGGCTGAGGATTAGAAGTTAGCAATGACTCAGTGTTAATTTCCTGATTTTGATGGCTATCCTGTGGTCATGTAGGAGAATGTAATTGTTGGAAAATGCACAGTGAAGTAGTCAGGGATGATGACACATCAGCTTAGCAGCATGCTCTCCAGTTGTTCGGGAAAAACAAGTTTCTGTTCTGTACTATGCTTGCAACTTTTTAAAACCTTTACTACTATTTCAAGTTTTAAAATAAAATACATTTATAAAATATAATAAATTTTTTTGTGTACAGTGAAATAAATCTCATTATTTAATTTTGATTATTCCCACCTTTTACTTGTGTACTCTCAGTATTACACAAATTATATCTGGAGCTCAAGGGTAATGACTGTGTCTCACTCATCTTTGTACCCCACAAAGTACCCAGAACATCACAGTCACTTCCCTTATTTATAGTCCAGTTTTTACTTTTTGCTATCAACTGTAATAATGCTTCAAGAAAAACATATTAAAATGGCAATGGCTCTGAGAAATATTTCTCACTTTTCTCTAAATGCCTCAACACACATCTCATTAAACCCCATCCTATCCCTCAAAGAAAATAAAATTAAATAATAGAAATGCATATCTTAAACAATCAAAGTCTTTATTATGCCTACTTCTTAGTCGTTTCATTGGTGTTAATGATGATGCCACTGTTGTTATTTAGATTTTACCATTAGGCCACTTTTTTTCCTACCTTATCCACCTTTTAATATAGAGCTCCCATATTTCCTTTAGTAGAAATGCCACATGACCCACTTTTTTTTTTTTTAACACACAGCATGCGTTAGAGACCTTGTTGGCCACATTCTGATTTCTTTTTTTTTTTTTTTTTTTGGCTTCCAAAGGCCAGTCAGCCACTCACTTTGTCCAGCACAGCCATCTTTATCAGAGGGTGGTGCTGTGGAAAGAATTTCACTGTTTTACTATATTTTGTCATTAGCACTTTATAAAATGTAGTATGTGCTAAGTGGCTTCAGTTGTGTCCAACTCTATGCAACCCTATGGATCATAGCCCACCAGGCTCCTCTGTCCAAGGGATTCTCCAGGCAAAAATACTGGAGTGGGTTGCCATTCTCCCCTACCAGGGGATCCTCCCAACCTAGAGATTGAACCCGCATCTCTTATGTCTCCTGCACTGGCAAGCGAGTTCTTTACCACTAGAGCTACCTGGGAAGCCCTTATAAAATATAAAGAAAGTAGGAAAATGGAATAGTTGATATTAGTGAAAAAAAAGGATTTCATAGAAGTAATACTATTGAGATAAAGATAAAAATCAGTGGACAGGTCAAATGCTGTAGATTGCATTCCTATTCAGATGTTCATTGAACCTTAAGTTCGTTGAATGTTAAGCCAGGTGACAGAATGTTTTATTATGGGGGGAAGATCCAAGTTTACAGCATGTATATTATATATTAGAAATACATGTTTGAAGACTTTTAAGTTAGTATAGTTAGACTTACCTTATATGTTTGATAGTCAGCTTTCATTTATGCTTTCAGAAAGGCTTTATATATGAAAGTCACAGACTGTCTATAGAGTTCATGAGAGAAAAAGTCTGCTTCTCTCCTAAAATTCAGATAACTTTTCCAGAATTGTAATTTCTAGCAGCTGTGACCTGGGCATGGAGGGAAGGTTGAGAGCAATCACATAGATGGCCAAGATGATCACCTCCTCCCTTAGCAGTGCCACTGGAATTATAGATCTCCCACCCACCCATAAATCGCATATATGAGTATCAAGGAGAAATGATCATCTTTTCTCTTTTTTAGCTGTAGTTTTGGTTAAAGCCAAGATTGTCATAGATTTTGTATAAAATTTTCGTTGAGATTCAAAATTCAAATGCAATTCTAAGGGCTGTGTCCTACCATTCTTTTCCTGTTTTAACATAAAATGTCTGGAATGCGGGTCAATTAAAGATGAAGAAGGGAGAGAATAAAAGTAGAAAGAGATGAAGAAGAGAAAGAAGAGACAGAAAGACAATAGGAAAATAGAAATAAAGCTAGGAAGAGGGAAATGCTGATAAAAAAAGACAACGAAGAAAACTAATTCAGAGGGATTCAAATTTGACTTCATAACTCAAGATCTGGACACCAGATCCAGAGTGTTTCTTCTTTTTTCCCTCAACATTAAAGGGTCAAGAGCACCCTGTTATGGCCCCCTTCATGGGGTCCAACTTCCAAGTCACCATGTTACTTAGTAAAGACAATAACATTTGCATTTGCACAGTGCTCTGTATTTTTTATTGAAGTATAGTTCATTTACAGTGTTGTGTTAATGTGGCTGTACAGCTTTTTATATTCTTTTCCATTATGGTTTATCCTAAGAGATTAGATATAGCTCCCTAATGGCAACTCACTCCAGTGTTCTTGCCTGGAGAATCCCAGGGATGGGGGAGGCAGGTGGGCTGCCATCTATGGGGTTGCACAGAGTCAGACACGACTGAAGCAACTTAGCAGCAGCAGCAGCAGCAGCTATACAATAGGACCTTGTTTATCCATTCTAAATGTAACAGCTTGCATCTACTAACCTCAAACTCCCAGTCCATCCCTCCTTCCCCCACTCCCTTAGCAACCACAGATCTGCTTTCTATGTCTGTGAGCCTGTTTCTGTTTTGTAGATAGGTTCGCTTGTGCCATATTTGAGATTCTACATGTGTGATATCATATGGTATCTGTCTCTTTCTGACTTATTGCACTTAGTACGATAATCTCTAGTGTACCCATGTTACTGTAAATGACATTGTTTCCTTCTTTCTTATGGTTGAGTAGTATTCCATTGTATATATATATACTATATCTTCTTTATCCATTCATCTGTTGTTTGACATTTAGGGTGTTTCCATGTCTT
>SJYC01054289.1:0-12262 GCA_006408675.1 Madoqua kirkii
TATAACACTTTCTTAAGCATGGCTGTATATTTCTAATGTTTTGGTCAAAAACAAAACAAAGTACTTAATATTTCAAAATACCTTGACCTTATCATAAAAATGTCAACAAAGCCTACAGAAAGCCTTTAAAAACACATCTGTTACTTCATGCCTGGGATCATGTGTACTGAAGTATTTGATAATATTCTTGAACATCACAGGATTTATCTCCAGATAGTCTTTGACTGTGAAAGATGCTCTTATTGTAACTAATCCAGTCAGCTATTATAAACACAACATTCAAGCCTCAAAGTGAACCACAAAATCTACTCTAAGACATAAAGGCAGTAAAGTCCTGTAACCCTTTCCCCTATTTTTGTGCACAGAAAAAAATTATTTAATTTGTTTCCTAGAAAATTACAATCTTACCATTTCCTTCTTCCTGTCTCCTCTTAATTGCATGGAATTTTCCCATTTTCTGGGGCTGAAATTTAATCCTACAGAATTCCCAGTTTGTCCCACATGGCTGAATGGAATGTTCAGCATTTTTGAAGCACTGTGCCTCATTAGACAAGTAATCAACCAAAACAGACATTTATGATAGACTTAAAATTATCTCATTTTAGGTAAACGTGTTCTCTAAATGCTTTAATAAATCATTCTTCTAAATATCCACTGAGTTTTCCATTGAAAATAGTCTACCAAGGGGGGAAAAACTCATATAATACCTGTGTCCTCCAGCCAGTGCTATTGCAAAAGGCGGTGAGATCTAAGTCTGAAAGAGAGAATAACCCAGCAGGCAATTGAAATCACTGGGACCATTATAACTAAAATTTGACCTTTTATTTAATAAAAGGGAAATTAGGCAAATAATCTGAAAAAATAATTATGAAATCATTGAAAGAGAGAGAGCAAGGCTCAGAAAATACACAAGCCAAGCATTGTTTGTGGTGTTTGCTAATCCTACTCCAGGCTAATTCGCTGAAGAAGCCCACAGCAAATCCAGAGAAGGCTAAAGATGATTAAAGGACTTAAAAGGAAAGCCTACAGCAGCCTCGGAGGAAAGAATAAAGAAATGGAGGTTGTTCCAGTGAGGAAAGGAAAGCTGGGAGGCTGATTTCTGATCGGACTAGTTTAAAATGGTTGTTAAGTCAGGGGCAGACTGTCCTCCAATAGGACGAAACAGGAAGGGATGTCATGAATGTCAACACAAGGAAGTGGACACAAGACAGACTTCATCAGAAGGGGGCCTATTAAGCTTTAGCCAGGTCACCACTGTGTGAAAAGTGTGTGACGCGGAATCCTCCAACATACCAAAGTGGCGATCCGGAGGGTGTCACACCCACATTACAGAGCAGGACTGCCTGAGGGTCCTCTTTTCCCCCAGATCCCAGTCCTTCCGGTGAGCCCACTACCCCCATCATGCCTGAGTCCCTGTCCACCTCTGCCTTTCCTTCCTCCTGCCCACTCTGTCTGCCCCGCTTCCTCAGGTCACTCCCTCTTGGTCTCCTCTGAGTTTCTCTTTTCCTCCTCCCCAGCCTCTCTGTACTTCTCCCCACTTCCTTCCATCCCTCTGTCTCTTTCTCTGCCCTCAGTGGGGAGATGGGGGGCTGAAAGTATTCATGGTATAATTTTTCTTATTTTCACTTTTAATCAGAAATCTCTAGCTTTATTGAATTTCTTCAATAGTTAAATGCAAAGAAAACTTATTTATTTACTTCTTTAATGAATAGTTATTGACTGCTATTCTCTGGCAGGCATTGTGGCAGGAAGCTCTAGGCAGTGAGTTAAATCAAGTCTCTACCCTCATGAGGCTTACAGAGAACTTGTTTTTAGTGACATACTATAATTTAGGCACACCAAAAGATGATGGTGTCATGCTTTTTCTATAAATGATATAAACTTCCTCGCAAGCCCACTGTTATGGACTGAATTGTGTCTCTCCCCCCACAATCAGATGTTGAACCCTAACTCCCAGTGAGATGGTGTCTGGAGATTGAGCCCTTGGGAAATGGTTGAGTTTAGTTGAGGTTGTGAGAGTGGGGATCTCATGATGGGATTAGTGCCCTTGTAAGTAAAGGGAAAGACACGAGAGAGCCTGCTTTCTCTACCACATGAGGACAGTGAGAAGGTGGCCATCTAAAAGCCAGGAACCAAATCTTCTAGCACCCTGATCTTGGGTTTCCAGCCTCCAAATTTGTGTTGTTTAAGCTTCTCAATCTGTAGGGTTTTGTTATGGCAAACCCAAAATCTAATGTATCCCCGTTCCCACTTTTTGAGGTGATGGGATGGGACAGCAGGAGATGCAGACTTACCAGTTAAGAATGAATCAGGTACTTTGGGGACTTCCCTGGTGATTCAGTGGTTAAGACTCCACACTTGCATTGTAGGGGGCATAGGTTCAATCCCTGGTCAGGGAACTAAGATCCCATGTGCTGCTTGATGCAGCCAAAAAAAAATAGAGAAAGGAAGAAAGAAGGAATCAGTTGCTTTGGCTTAAACAGTCACAGATAAATATGTAGTCATTTAAAGTTCAAACTCCCTCTATGACTTTTCTCTCTTGTTCTTTCCTCCGCCCAAGATGGGGACTTACAGATAGGGCAGGAATTACATATCCTTGGGAGCAGCTGAAGAAAGGTTGACCTCAGAACTGATCTCCTCAGATGTGCCCCCTGCACCACCTGATCACACCCTGATGGAGACGTTTGTGGTCAGTTCTTCTGGCAAAGCTGGAGGTCTCATGGACTTTTTCTTCTGTTATCTGGCTCCACCTTAGGCCAGGCTAGCCCTGTAAACACTGAGTCTATCTCCCCTTTATCTTCCAGCATTGCCTGAGAGAAGCCTGCACTGGGTTCCCTCCCATTGCTACCACAGTGCAGCAGCAGGCTTCTGGTTTCAATCCTTTCATCTGGATCCTTCCACATCACACAGAAGCCAAGGGGTTCTTGGGACTCTGTATTTAACCCTGTCTGTGCTTAAATGCTGGCTTCCCTGGTGGCTCAGTGGTAGAGTTCACCTTGCAGATTCTCCTCTGGCAAAGTAAATGGCAACCCACTCCAGTATTCTTGCCTGGAAAATCCCATGGACAGAGGAGCCTAGTGGGCTACAGTCCATGGTGTTGCAAAGAGTTGGATACAGCTGAGTGACTAAACAATAACAATGATTAAATACTGCCTTCAGACATTTCTACTTTGCTGCTTGGGGGGCTCCATATTATTGCAGTTCTCTTAGACGTCTTGAAGTTTTCCCCGTCTGTTTCTAGGGAAACAAGACCCACAGAAATTGCTGATGACAACTGTACCTGCCTTTATCTATACTCCACATTTCCCTTTCTTATCTTTCAGTGACATCCTGGACAGATTGTATCATTTCTATCAATTTTGGTTATTCAACAAATGTATAAAACTTTAATTTCAAACTCCTTGTAAATTCCACCTCCTTCCTGTCTCCTCCAGAGAAGGCTTGGGTTGGAATCTTGACTGCTTGGAGTGACATGGGGTTGGAGGGAGTCCTGGCTGTGAACACCCTTCCTCCCTCTCCCAGACATGGCTCTTTCTCTCAAGTGTTGGAATCAGAAAGAGGGGAAAGAAAGGAGCAGTGATGTCCTCTCTCTACTGGCTGCCCTGCATCTCCAGTGAGCCCTGAGTGTGCAGCCAGCATTCTAAGTCCACCTCCCCTCAACATTCTAGTAAGAGAACCCAGGCCACAGTGCCTAGTCCTGGGGTGCACAGCTTGTACGCAAAGCAGCTGAAGAATATATGCCTTCTTATGTTCCTGTTCAGGGAATTTCTCACACCCTGGCCATGCCACATAAGGGTGGGCAAGATCACGATTCCACTGCCATTCCTCTTCCCCATGGCCAGTCAGCCCTCCCTGGCTTCCATCTTCTCTGGTAGGAATGGGTGGCTCTTTTAGGAATGGGTAGCCCAGCAACTCTGCTATCCAATCAGAGGTCACCAGCAGTATTCAGACATTTCTACTTTGCTGCTTGGGGGGCTCCATATTATTGCAGTTCTCTTAGACGTCTTGAAGTTTTCCCCGTCTGTTTCTAGGGAAACAAGACCCACAGAAATTGCTGATGACAACTGTACCTGCCTTTATCTATACTCCACATTTCCCTTTCTTATCTTTCAGTGACATCCTGGACAGATTGTATCATTTCTATCAATTTTGGTTATTCAACAAATGTATAAAACTTTAATTTCAAACTCCTTGTAAATTCCACCTCCTTCCTGTCTCCTCCAGAGAAGGCTTGGGTTGGAATCTTGACTGCTTGGAGTGACATGGGGTTGGAGGGAGTCCTGGCTGTGAACACCCTTCCTCCCTCTCCCAGACATGGCTCTTTCTCTCAAGTGTTGGAATCAGAAAGAGGGGAAAGAAAGGAGCAGTGATGTCCTCTCTCTACTGGCTGCCCTGCATATCCAGTGAGCCCTGAGTGTGCAGCCAGCATTCTAAGTCCACCTCCCCTCAACATTCTAGTAAGAGAACCCAGGCCACAGTGCCTAGTCCTGGGGTGCACAGCTTGTACGCAAAGCAGCTGAAGAATATATGCCTTCTTATGTTCCTGTTCAGGGAATTTCTCACACCCTGGCCATGCCACATAAGGGTGGGCAAGATCACGATTCCACTGCCATTCCTCTTCCCCATGGCCAGTCAGCCCTCCCTGGCTTCCATCTTCTCTGGTAGGAATGGGTGGCTCTTTTAGGAATGGGTAGCCCAGCAACTCTGCTATCCAATCAGAGGTCACCAGCAGTAGATCCTAAAAGCTATTGTCTTGGAAACTCATTCTTCACTTGGCAATGGGAGTCAGGAGAATCTTTCCCCCAAAAGAAGGGAAGAATCCCCACCTCCCCAAGCTCTTTTATAAACCACGGACTCCGTATTAGGGGACAGGGGGTATAGGTAGGGACTGATGCTCAGTTGTTCAGCCACTTAGTAAGACTTTGGAAAAAGTGGCAGATCCCAGTTACTGTTTTTAGCTCTGGGTCCTTTTTGTTAACACAGGACAATAGGAAAAGTCCCCCTTGATGTCCTGTCATTCTTACATCTGAACTTCCTCTATCATGTTGGAATTGCTTTCTTCCTAATTTTTTGAAAACAGACTCACTTCCCCAGGTGGATGAAATGAGTTCTCACCAGCAAACACTGAAATGTGTCACATGAAATTTCAAGGTCCCTTCTAAAGATCCTATAATTCCATGAAAACAAAGTGGGAAAAGAAAGCAAGTTACATGTATGAAGTTAGGTCGATGGTTAAAACTAATTCATTACCCTTATTATTTCTGAATGAATTGAAGGGTGTTTTTCCTCTAAAGTTTGTCTCATTGATCAAATACATATTTGCTGCAAGTTTCTACAATAATTAAATCATTCATTTTTCTCATTCTTCTACTCTGTTTTCTGTTCAATTCTATATTTTGATTGGTATCTTTACTGAAAAACAGTTCCTACAAATACATTTGCTGTTTGTTATTTCAGTTGTGTTTAATCTGAGCAGGATTTGGATGTTTTAACTGTTCAATATGCAAAACTCTGGTGATATCCAAGAATCTTTGCCCTGAAAGATTTTTGGATTGGGGTGATTAGGTAGTCTACAACTTTAAAGGAAAAAGAAAAAACAAAAAACACCTCATTAGACTCATTGCAGAAGCATCAATTTAATAGTAAAATGCTGCCTCCTTCTGGATAAATTGTTTTAGGCATGATAAGCTTGTAAAACTGCTATAGTGGTTATGTTATTTTATGAGTAAAACATTTTTAGAATCCTACTTTTTTCATTAAAAAATTTAGAGGACTAGAGTAAGCTTTGAAAGATCGTCTAGATTCTGCCTTTGAGCTGTGAAGAATCTTAAATTATCGAACCTGTGGCACCAATTTGATTGTTTTTCTTTCAAAGGTCTTTAACAATAACTGAAAATATCAGATAAATTTGAAATTAGCATGGTTTCACTTTCATATGAGGCTACCTTAACATTCAGTTGGCATTATCATGTATGTATGCACACAGATTCATCTGCGTGCCTAGAAAAGTGTGTCTGTGTGTGTTTTTAAAAAATACAGTGAAACACCTAGGTGTTCTAGTCTTAATTCTGTGCCAGCAGTCATGTGTATTTTGGCAAACCACTTAATCTCTCTGGGTCCCAGTTTCCTTATCTATACACTGAGGATAATAAAACCATTGTTATTGACCTCAAAAATACTTTGTGAGGCTCACTGAAATCAACAAAGCACTGTGTGAGGTATTATTTATTATCTTTAAGGTTTTAACTGGTCACAGTCCTAAAGTGAAAGAACAGAACCAGATCTGTGATCAACAAGAAGAAAAATGCTTAATGATGCTTCATTGCATAAATGCTTAAAAATGCTTTATTGCATAACCACAGACAACTAGTTTGGTTATACGCAAATAAATCAAGTCTATACTATCTGAAGTAAAAAGCTGGAGAAGAAGTTATAAATAACCTCAGACCACAATTATACAAAAGTCAAATCTACTCTCAGTTCTCCCGGGGGCAGTTTATCCCCACTGAACCAAAAGAGTAGGGAGGTCTAGCCAAGGTAGGCCAGGGACCCAGAGCAAAGCTTGTCTGCTCTGCCTCATCCCCAAGCCAACATCACCAACCCTACCTGAAGCCCAGCCAGGATGCTCAAGGCTGACTGCACCCTGGTTCTGTTGAAGGGATTTTTATGATTCTCCAAAAATCCTTCAGCCAAAGTAGTACTAACCAAAATCCAATCAGCTATGAGGCCAAAGGACACTCCAAATTTTTTGGTCCCTACTCAGCCTTTGACTAGTGGCTATATTGTTTGTATTTTGTCAATTTTGTCTATAAAATGGGTGTAGCAAAAAAAGGGGGGGGGTGTAATAGTACCTACTTAATTAGATTGTCATGCATTAATACAAACAGAGCATTCAGAATAGCATCTGACATTCAAGCATTCAGTATATGCTGGCTGCTACTACTACCACCAGCATTATTTTATCACACTAATCTGCTTGCCCATGGCATTCACTTATGGACAAATGAAAATGTCTCTCTCACAGCTCTTCAGTTTTCTGAGACGGAAGATTGTTGATACTTTAAACCCTCTGGCCATCAATATTTTGAATTTCATTCCTGGTGATGGACAGGGAGGCCTGATGTGCTGTGATTCGTGGGGTCTTCGGACACGACTGAGCGACTGAACTGAACTGAACAATTAGTTACCTCACATTACATATAATACTTCTTTTTACTTTTCAGTTACAAAGTAATAAATTATAACTACTGAGACTGTTTATGGGACCTAGTAGGCAAACCAAACAGCAACTCTTATTTTGTAGCCATATTAGCAGATACACCTGGAATAAGAGCTAAGGTTTAGGCACATTTCAAGCTGTTAAACGTTTTTTATGATCAGAAAATATTCCAGTTCCATTTCATTCCAAAAGCAGAAGCAGCTAATAATAACCTTAATTCAAAACTATCTGGTAAATCACTCTAAGAAAGATATTTGTTGCTGTTGTTATTTAGTCACTAAGTCGCTTGCGACTCTTTTGCGACCCCATGGATCCTAGCCCAGCAGGCTTCTCTGTCCCCGGGATTCTCCAGGCAAGGATACTGGAGTGGGTTGCCATTTCCTTCTCCAAGGGGTCTTTCTGACCCAGGGATTGAACCTGCATCTCCGGCCCTGGCAGGCGGATTCTTCACCACTGAGCCAGGGTAGCCTGGAAGGCAATGAAACTTTTGATTGAGAACTAAAAGTGACACGTGGCCACTAGAGGGCATTAAATGATGTAGTAGGTTTCAGCTTCACACTAGGATCTGTTTAAAATCCCAGCTGGTTTGCACTTGGCTCAAGCACTGTGATTCACATATTTTGACCCTGTGGGAACTCTTGAGGGAACTCTCATGATGTGGCTGAATGGAGGCTTAAGAATATCTCCAATATATCCTATAGCTATGGATGTAAAATAATAAAATCCTTTTGGAGTTATGAAAAGAGAGAGATGATTTTAAATTTCAGCCTGAAATCTCCAGAACAATTTTTCAAAGTAAATTATTGAGGGCAAGATTGAGAGACTGGATAACTTATGTCTTTTCAATTCACTTGTAACGTGAAGTCTTAATAATCACAGAGCAGTATAATTCACTGACAGCTTGTCCCAGCTGACCACAGGTACTGCAAAGCCTGGCCTCTACCTGGGTCCAACAGCCTAATCTTATCTGCCGTTTTCTCCTCAATTAATTCCTAGGAAAGGCCAGCTGTAGACTAGTGACATAAATACCCTAGAGGAGAGAAAAATAGAAGTGAATCCTCATGGGATAAAAAGGCTGTTATAAAGAAAGAAGAATGGTCAGTTATTTTTTCACCTTCCACAAGAATATTAGTAGAGAAACATTTTAAATTTCAACAACCAAGGCTTTAAAATAGCCATAAAGATGAAATAAGTACTAAAATAACCTACGAAATAAATGAAGAGGAAACCCTTCTATTTGGGGAGATTTTGCACAGAGACACTGAGATGAGTAGTGAAGCTTTCTAGCTCTTTTCCTAGTTTTCAGAAGGTACTCTTGAAAGCCCATGGTTTAATTCAAACTGTCCACTAAATGGCCCTAATGCATCTGAGTTCCTTTAACTGGTGGAGCATTAAATCCCCTGTTAAAGTAAAGTACTGGCATATTTAATTATATTTGTGATTGAAGAAGTCATCTTCTACGAGAAGATCATGCAGAGATCATCTACAAGGTTTGAGGTGAGGTGAAGTCGCTCAGTCGTGTCTGACTCTTTGCGACCCCGTGGACTGTAACCTACTAGGCTTCTCTGTCCATGGGATTCTCCAGGCAAGAATAGTGGAGTGGATTGCCATTTCCTTCTCCAGGGGATCTTCCCAACCCAGGTATCAAACCTGGGTGTCCCGCATTGGAGGCAGACGCTTTAATCTCTGAGCCACCAGGGAAGCTTTCTACAAGGTTTAATAATGAATTATTAATTACCTGAAAAGATAGAGAATTGAACATATGCTTTTTAATCTCCTCTCTCAATGCCCTCCCCATCAAAATACAGGAATGGGAAAGTAAAAGTTACAAATCCGCAAAGAAATAAAGAATAAGAGAGGTCAAAATGAGTGGGACTAACCTAAGAACAAGCTAAAACAAGTACCGGCAGAGAGGGGAACAGTGATTAGCAAGCTCATCCCATCCCAGGACTTCAGGGACTCAGAGATCAAAAGAGCCCCTACCCCTTCCCAGAGGAAAGGCAGGGGCTGCAAATGAACTGAAAGCAGAATCACTTTAGGGGAAGTCTACATTCTAGTCTGCAAGACCTTCCAACCCATTTGCCCACTCATTTCCCAGAAAGCTGGAAGACCAGCCCGATGGGCCCCCTCCAACACTAGAGAGAGTAGATCCTTCTGTGCTCTAACATTGGGCGAGCCCTCTAGAGATCGGCTCACTCCACTTTGTTAGTCCTCCACACATCAGGCTCCCACCTTCCCACGAAAATCAGCCTTCTCCATCCTCACTCTTATGACAGATAGCCAACTCTCACCAAACAGTCTAGGAAAATCTCCAACATAAGAGACACAGAATAAGACAAAAAGGAAAAAATAATAATAAAATTGAAGGAACAAAGACAATGCAGACAACAGAAGAAAATTTCAAAGAAATGAACCAGTATCCTCTGAAAAAGAAGGAAACCTGCTGGACCCCTGACATGGGAATATGGTGCTATTCTCAAGGTTTTTCAAAAAGAAAGAAGTGATCAGAGAAAAAGGAAAGGCTTTTGAAAACTAACAGTATAAAAACCAGAATGAAGACTATTTAAAAAGAACCATCAGAAGAGAATTTAAGGCAATGCCCCATAAAATAAAAGGAAAAAAAGCAAAAATGATAGTAACATTAGCAGGCATATACAGGCTCCCCAATGTTAGACTAACAGAAGTCCTATAAATAAATGAGAATAAAGCAAAGGGAGACAATTGTTGAATAAACAATAAAAGAATAGTCCCTCAGACGTAAAGAAATGAGTTTCCAAAATGAAAGCATCTACTTAATACCTGGGGCTTCCCTAGTGGCTCAGACAGTAAAGCCTCTGCCTGCAATGCTGGAGACTGGGGTTCCATCCCTGGGTCAGGAAGATCCCCTGGAGAAGGAAATGGCAACCCACTCCAGTACCCTTGCCTTGAAAATCCCATGGATGGAGCTACGGTAAATGGGGAAGCAAAGAGTCAGACACGACTGCGTGACTTCACTTTCTTTCTTTCTTACTTAATACCTGGCTTATTGAATTTAAAAAAACAAAACAAAACAAAACTAAGTTACCTCACTGTATAATTTCAGAACATTTGGAATGAAGAAATGATCTAAAATGCATGGGGCAGGGGCTGAGAAGGGGCCAGTACAGTTATATGCATAGAACAGGTTATCAGAACTTATTGGAAATCAGACATCTGGAGAGTAGTAAGGCTGGAGAGATAGATTTCAGAGTCATCATACAGGAATGTGGAAGCTGAGCCAGGTCAGTGGGTGAAAGTTCCCAGGAAGAACATGCACAGTGGCCTCCTAAGTCTTTGGCCCCAAAGCTGACGTAATAGCAGCTCACCAGGCAGCAACCAGCCTACGCTCGCTACTAAAATAGGGGAGACCACACCAAGCCATGTTGAATCCTAAGACAAAAGGGAAAATCAGTAATATTAATCCTGTGTACAGCGTTGAGTAATGTCTCCCAAAATATACATCCACTAGAGCCACAGAACATGACTTTATTTGGAAATAGGGTCTTTGTAAATATAATCTGATTAAGATGAGATCATACTGGATTAGAATGGGCCCTAAATCCAGTGGCTGGTGTCCTTTATGAGAAGAGGAAAGACATAGAGACACACTTGGAAGAAGGTCATGGGAGATGGAGGCACAGTTTGGAGTGGTGCAGCTACAAACCAAGGAATAAGATTTCAGCAACCACCAGAAGCTAGGGGAGAGGCATGGGGTTTCTCCTGATGTGTCTAACTGCCAGAACTGGGAGACAATACATTTCTGTTAAACCATCCAGTTTATGGTCTACTGTTACAGCAGCCCTAGGAAACTGATCTGGCTTTATTTAAAATTTTGACATTTTGTTATGGATTGCTTGGCATAAATTTTGATTTTTTCTAAATACTACATTAGAATATCTTGACTAAAGAGTTTTTGGCATCTCCTTAAATTTTGCCCCAGAAGCAATTAATTCAAGCCCTAGGGCATGTTTTAACTACTTTTATTGAATTACTAACAGCCAATCTTCTCAGTCCATCTTTTTGCAGAGACATATTCTGTATATCCAAAGAACAAAGAGTAAAAGCAAGCAAGCATGATTTCTAAATAAAATAGCTGATTTCTTCAACAAAGACAATTACATGTTCTCCCCCTCATTGTAGAAATGCAGCCCATCTCTTGGGAGGGACATACAGACATTGGCAGCTTTGTTTAAAAGAAGTAGGCACCGTCTGATCATTCCATCTGCTTCCCTTAGGAAAGAAAAATCATTACATGGCAATTTCAGTGGCCTTGAATCCCACGTAGTGAATTTTATTAACACATTGTATTCACTCTGAGAAAATATTTAAGTTGAATGTGAGTATGAGAGAATTGGGTATAGAGTAAGTGGCAGTCTTAGAACATGGCCCCAAGTCTTTTGACACTCCTTTCATGGAGCAGTGGTGGTGTGCAGGTTTCCTGTGGGCCCACTTTCTCTTCCTTTTTTTTTTTTTTTCTTTTAATTGAAGTATAGTTGATTTATGGGCTTCCCTGATAGCTCAGTTGGTAAATAATCCTCCTGCAATGCAGGAGACCTCGGTTCAATTTTCTGGGTCAGGAAGATCCACTGGAGAAGAGATAGGTTACCCACTCCAGTATTCTTGGGCTTCCCTTGTGGCTCAGCTGGCAAAGAATCCACCTGCAGTGCAAGAGACCTGGGTACAATCCCTGGATTGGGAAAGATCTCCTGGAAAAGGGAACAGCTACCCACTCCAGTATTCTGGCCTGGAGAATTCCATGGACTGTATGGTCCATGAGATCCCAAAGACTGGGACGAACTGAGCAATGCTCACTTTCAGTTTCATAGTTGATTTACAATGTTGTGTTATTTCTTCTGCATAGTAAAATGACTCAGTGATACATATATATGCATTTGTTTTTATGTTCTTCTCCATTATGGTTTATCCTAGGAGATTAAATATATTAACAGTTCCCTGTCCTATACAATATTGTCTATCCCTTCTAATAGACTGCATAATAAACCATTGTAATAGTTTGAATCTACT
>SJYC01054290.1:0-32950 GCA_006408675.1 Madoqua kirkii
TATCACCTGGATTCTGGCACTGCAACCGCAGCTGATTTTAGAGAGATTTGCTTCAGCCACGGACACAAGTCTCCAAATAGTCTCAGGAGTTCCCCTGCTACATGCACGACCCAAATTCAGGCTCCATAGCTAGTTTGCATAAGTCTGAGCATACCCATTTGGAAAAGGACAGTGTCCCAGATACTATACAACTGTCCCTCCAAGGCCCACCTACAGACCCCATCTCCACATATATCTGTCAGCTACTCTCCTGGAAGAACTTTTCTACCCAGGGTACTACTTCAGGGGTTTGCCGCACACATCTTCACCGACGATCTACTGGCAATACGAGCAAGGTGAACCAGCAGCCAAGAAATCCAAAATCAATCGCTAACTGTGTGCAGACCCAAAGCAACCACACCTCAGCAATCCTGTTTAATTCTGAGCAGTTGTGACCTGACAACCAGCTGAGAAAGTTAAGGCTCCTGGTGTCCATGCTGTGGCTGGATGCTCCCCATTTGAAGTCCCAGAACCAGTAGACAGGAGTGGAACAACTTGGCCTATACCCTACAGAGAGAGAGGGGAGATGGGTGTGGATCCCACAGGTGGACAATCCACGGCCTTGTACACCCACACTCATCAACCCAGGAGCCACATTTTACAAATGAGGTCAAGGTAATTGTACATATTGGTCAACATGTTCAAGAATTAGGGGAGTCCTGAAAGGAAAATATCACCTTGCCATGGTACCATGAGTGGCTCTGCAACAACACCTGCCAGGCTACAGAGGAGGGAAAAGGTTCCTGCACCTCCTCCTCCTCCTAAGCAACAGACTTCAAAGAGCAGCAGGAAGGATACAGCTATGTCCCAGATGCAAGGGAGGCCCCAGATGATGGTGCTCCTCCAGCCAAGTCAGGCTTCCTCCTCCGATGGTTCTTGCACATGAACTGAAAGTAGTCCGTGCAGTTTTTCTTATGCTCAGAGCTCTGTTCCACTTTCAGAGTGTCCAGTGCCTGCAGCACATTTTGCCCAGGCACCTGAGTCATGCTCCTGGGCCTTTCCTGGCCCTGCTCATCTACCAACTTCTTAACTCCTGGGAGAACCCCTGTTGCTGCTCTTCATCTGCCACAACCTCCACCTCCTCCACGATCTCTTCCCCAAGCAGCTGGAATAACTGCCCAATCCCCACCATGTCTCTAACCACCAGGAGTCCATGTCATCCACTGCCTCCACCCTGAATAGGGTGGCTTCTTTGCCTGGCATGAAACTGGTGGCAGCAAGGTCCCAGCCTCACAAAGCATCAAGATGGCAGGCCACCAGCCCCACTGCCCTGAAACCAAGGCTCACAACTAGGAAGGTCCAGTGTCCAAGGATGCTCCCGCATGCCTCTGACTGCCTTTCACATTCCTCTTGGCCCTGGTTGTAACCAAAGTTGGGGCAAATGTGAAAGATTGGGACATAATAGCACAACAAATGGTGTGTAAATGCAGCTCAGGCTGCAGTAATCCTATGCGATTCTCTAGCTGTTGAGTGTGGGGGAAAGAAGGGGAATGGTAGGGAAGCGGGGGCTACTATGTGTCCTGTTGCCTGAGGCTTAAGAAAGGGGTGGCGGACATCACAGGAGAGGGTGAATTGGCCCTGGGGAGATCAGCCGAATAGGTCAGTCCCTAGGCTATGAGCCACGCACAGGCTGCTGTCCCAAATCTAGTCCAATGGCCAGGAACGTGTTGGGAGGCACCCTTATGGACATGCTCCTCAAACGTAGGGCATCTTCCACGATTCCTGGGCTGCATCTAATCCACATGGTATATACTGCTCCAGGGAGATAGTCAGTTTTGCATCTGCTGTTACCCCAGGCGTTCTCATTGATCACGCTATAGAAATTCCAACCACAGGTTCCTGATCTGCAGTCCAAACAGTACACACCTGTGCCCATCAGGAACCTCGATAACTGAGAACTCTTCCTGAGTATCCAAAGGATAAGCATGGGTGTCACATGGTTGGATAATTTTCTCCATGGGACAGAGAATCTGTTGCTGTGCTGATGCTAGGGGAGAAGGGAAAAACCCCACTGCTTGCAACAGTTGATCTCCACTGTTCAGGGACGTCAGAGCCTTAGGCTATATAGCTGCTCTGTGCTTCTTTATCTCTGCTTCTGGCATAGCACTGTTCTGGGCATTCCTTTTATGTGTGTATGAAGGGCTGATGTCTGTTTGTCTCCATCTCTCTACATGGTGCTGCTGCTGTCTGCCACTCTCTGCACACCAGTGCTCATACGAGTTTATCCAAAAAGATTATAGGAGAAGACAAGCCCTTCTTCCCCTTAGTGAGTTTCACACACAGGAGATCAGAAATTGTTAGTCCACAAATTTGGAGAGTGCTTTCTGAAACTTGAAAGCCAACAGTGGGCAGTCACAGCTAAAATGAAGAAGGGGCAGTGTGACCCTGCCTCCCTTGCTGAACAGACGTGAATGCTGCAAAAGCCGGAGGTGGCTTGGCCACAATTTGCACAGACAAAGAAACAAGGGCATGCCCTGCTGGCCTGAGGGAACTCCCTGAACATTATTTGAATACCTGCCAGGGAGACGGCAAGGACAACTCCTCATTAAGTTCCATGACCCACTAGTGCTGGAAACATGCATGGCGGCCAATTTACCCTTTTGAGGCCCTTTCAAAGAGGTTCTGTTTTCCATGTGAAAACACATTCCAGTCTGCCTGGTCGCCCAAGGCTGTGGGGCTGGGAGCAGCAAGAGGATCAAGCTAAGCCATCCTTCCCATAGTCCTGATACCCGATATATATGTTCTGCAAAGAGTACAAAGAGTGATGATTCAAGCTGGAAGATTCTGCAGGTAGCAGGTACTTATGCTGTAGTTCTGGTCCATCACAGAAACCACACAAAAAAGGCAAACGTTGCTCATGTTCATGGTAAGGTCAGGGAAAGTATACCTGGCACTTGAGAAGGACGGAAAGGCCCTTGTATTTAGGTAAACACCCAAAATGGGGTTGTGGGTTCACCCACCGTGGCTTCTATGTCTGAGATTGCAGCCTGTTTTGTGTCTCAGATCTTCTGCATTCTCACTGGTCGCCCCCAGGCACTTTCTTCCTACCTCTCCTTTCTGCCAGGCATCCACACTCTACATTATGATTCTACTCAGAACTTGCTCACTCAGTGATGATGGGGATCAGTACCCTGGATTCAGTGCTTCTACTAGCTACAGTCTATGTACGTTTCCGTATGGCTTTCATGTTTCTGTAAATTCAGCTGCCATCATCTGGTTAGGTCAGTTCCAACTGCTCATACTCATAAGCGTACTGGCAGGCATATGTGCATGCACATGCGCAAACACACTAACATCCCTGACAGAAAACTTGCACATATGCAGACATTCAAGCTTTCTTCTCCAGGACCATGAATTTTGGTAAGCACACGACTTTCTTTGTCCTGGTTATTTTCTTTCACTTGCTCATCAATCATGTCAGATTGACTTCTAACTCTGTGACATAGCACCAAGAGTGCTTGAACCACCCATGTCTCACTGATTTACTAAATGCCAATATTCCGTTTCAGTTGTTCTCATTAGTGTCAGGTAGGTCTTCACGATCAGCTATACCTGCCTGCCCAGACAACTGAAGTCTCAATGAAGCCTGTCCTTGGTTGGGCCCAAAGACATCCAAGATGGTCACTTGGAAGGCAGGGTACATCTGAGTGTCACCTGGTGCAGATCCTCTGTGAGAAAATGGGAGAATCTGCTCTAGCAAGACTTCCAGAATGCTCCCTCAGGTGCAGCTGTGCACCTTTGCCCATCTAGACCCCACAGCCATGGGCATAATCACAAAGGAAATTATGAATTCACAAGACTTTCAGCACGAGCCATGGTGAATCTTTGGCAGGACTGCTATTGCCTAGACCCTAGACCCTGAAAACCAGCAGGCTTCAAGTTGCCCCCAGGGGCCTCTCTGTCTCCCACTCACCAGAGGTCCCTTGGGACATGCAATAAGCCCACCAAACTTGTTTCCTCCGATTTCCCTCCCTCACAGACACATCCTGGCAGAGGGACACACAAGTATACCCACCTCTGCACTTCCTTTGCCTATCTGCACTCGAGGGAGGCTGGAAGTCCTTTAAGGAATGCCTCGGTCACACCCTGTCTCTTCAAGGATGACTGTGATTTTGCACGGACAGCCTATCTTAGTTCATTTTGTTTTTTGCATCACATAATGTGAGTGTGTGCCACCCTCAGAGAAAGAGTGTGCTGGCTGATGGGCTGATCCTGGGCAGCACAGGCCCAGGACCTTCCATGTTGTCCTCATGTGTGTGGAAAAGTCTCCAGTGCAGATGACAATCTATGCCACTTTCTCCTTTGTGTTTCTGCCCTTCTCTGCAGGACCTTAGCCTCCTCACCATCCCAGTCCTACCATAGCAACATCCACATTTCCACAGAACAACCCATGTGCCCACAGACTGAGGGCTCCACAGGCATTATTTCAAAGACTCACCCCATTTGATTTGTCCTTGGTGAATCCTCAGACCATGCACCCCGTCTTCTCAGTCCAAACACACACAATAAGAAGGTGGAAATGATGAGTGAGTTTTTGTATTTGGTCTAATTGCAGATATTGGAGCCACGGTCCAGAGTTATCAGTGGCTGTCCTTGCCTCATTCACATCCTGAACAGGGTCACTGTAGAGATATGGCGAACAACCAACCTGACAATGGGGACATCTCCTGCCTCCTCTTATGGTTGCTCAGCACCTCCTCTTCCATTGCCTTCATCTCTGCATCTGCCGTAGACCGGACACAGGCACACACACAAACACATCTGACACAACATGTATGTATACACACATGCTCAACATGGGGACACAAACACAAACAGGAAACAAAGCTGTTTCAAGAGCCTGTGCTCCTTGTTTGTGTTTGTGTCCCTGTGCTGAGCATGTGTTTATATACACGCATGTGCTTGTGTAGGCTGTGTTTGTGTGTGTGCACATGTGTCTGGCCCAGGGAAGATGAGATATGAAGGCGATAGGAGAGGAGGTGCTGAGCAACCATAAGAGGACACATGAGGTATCCCCAGTCTAAGGGTGGTTGGTCACTGCAACGTCAGAGATGGAGTTAGTAGTCACCATGTCCTGTCCTTGTGGCTTCCTGTCCATCTCCTCCCGAGCTCATCCATATTTTCCCAAGGTAGCCTGAAGCCACTTCCAATGCAGCATGTGTGGCGGTGCTGAGCCCCTGAGTGGTGGATGTGGAAATTCACAGAAGATCCCAACGTCAGCACACAGGTGCACTGGGACCCCAGAGAGGATGCCCTTGAAATGAGAGGCCTTCCCAGGGTAAGGGGTTGGAGTGTAAGGCCCAAACAATCTCAAACTTGGTGAGGAACAGGAGGCCGGGGAATAGCAGGACCCACGAAGGATGATTCTGACAAATTTAATTTACCCTGCTTCTAGTAGTATCTCCTAGGACTCTCACTCTGAAACCACAACTGGTTTGAGGAACACTTGCTTCACTCACGGACATACTGAATTCCCAAGCCCCCAGTCTCAGCAGGCCACCTGCTACATGCATGGCCTAATTCAGTTTCCACAGCTAGCTTGCATGAGACTGAGCATACTCATTTGGGAAAGGACAGGGTCCCGGCTATTACATAGCTGCCCTTAATGGCCCACCTCCAGACCCCTTCACCACATGTGTTTCTATCAGTTACCTCTCTGGAAGAATCTTCCTTCCCGGGGTAGTCATTCAGGGAATCATCCCACTTGTCTTTGCTGATGATCTGCTGGCAACACCTTGCTGCTGAGCAAGGTCAGTCCTGGGCTGACCAGGACCCAAACCCTCACATGAGCCGCCAAGAACTCCAACAATCATCAGCTGTATGCAGGACCAAAGCAACTCCAGCTCAGCAATCCAGTTTGATTCTTGGTAGTTGTGGCCTGACAAGCAGTTGAGAAGTTAAGACTCCTGGTGTCCAGTCTGCGGATGGTGCTACCTGTTCAAAGTCCCAGAACCGATGGACTGGAGTGGAATGATGTCCCCTATATACTGCAGAAAGACAGGGGAGATGGGTGTGGATCCCGAAGGTGGATCATGCACACCCTTGCACACCCTTGCACACCCACAATCATCACCCCAAGAGCCACATTTTACCAGTGTCAAGGTAATACTCCTTAATGATCACTGTGTCCAAGAAGTTGGAATGGTCTTGAAAGGAAAAGATCAACTTGTTGCATGATCGTGAATGGCTCACACCTGACCTGCTAGGATAGGGAGGAGGGAAAAACCTCAAGGGTCCTCAGCTTGCCTCCCAGGCAGGTATTAACAGCTTCCACAAAGCCTCTCCAAAGTCTCACAGTGTACGAACATGGAAAACATGATCCTCATGAACCCCACCAAGTCCCATACCCACCTGTCCTCAGTCTCCCTCACTGACGTTCAAGTCAGTTACGTAGCTGAGAAAGTGTTTATCTTGGTCGCTGATCATGACAGAAACTTCAGGGTGGTTCATAATCTGCTTGAGGTCAAGGAGCCATTTATGCCACATGCTGGGCCAAGCAGAGCCAGAAGCATCGGCCCTAGTCTGGGGTGGAAGAAGGACTCAGGAAGAGGCATCTTCATGGATGTTGGGCACGACCACTTACCCAGATGCTACTGATGTCCTCAGGCCCTGCCATACCATGAGACATGCTCATGGCTCTGTGTTCCTTTTGGCGTTCTGCATTTGAGATGGTCTGCATTTCCCAATCAGGGGCTGTTTCTGATTGCTACTCTTCTCCAGACCGGTTTATGCTGGGAGTGGGATGTCACTGCTTACATGGTAGGTCTTACAGTTATTGTGATAAATCATGTCTGAAAGCAAAGAGGTTGTTGTTTGTTAGTGTATGTGTACATATGTTGTGTGGGGTTCTGTATGTGTGTATGTGTGTGTGTCTGTGTGACTCCCATATCTCAGTTATTTTCAGGATCATTCACCTTTACAACAATAAATGTCTGCTAAGGCTGCTTTAATGTACTGTCTCTGGTCATTCATGACTTAGAGGATGTTCCTCTTCAGATGGAGGTCTGAAGTAGACACACAAAGTCATGGCTTTGACACTTATAGGTGTGGCCCTGCCTGGACTCTACTCAGCTGTGCCTTGGAAGCCTGCCAATTGCCCAGTACCACACTTTCTTCAGGGTCCAATGGCACCCATCCTGTGCCCTCACCACCACCCCTCCTCCTGCACCTGCCTCTATGCCTCCTCTTCCTCCTGAGTAGCAGTCCCAAATGAGCATTAGAAAGGATACCACTTTGGCCCTGAAGCCAGGGATACCCTGGATGATGGTGCTGCTCTAAGCCAAGTCACACTTCCTTCTCTCATGGCTTTTGCACATGAACCAAACTTAGGCTCTGCAGTTTTTCTCATACTCAGAGCTCAGTTCCACTTGTAGGGTGGCCAGCACCTGTAGCACTTTAAGAGGCAGAAACTCACTCGGGCTTCCAGGCCTTTCCTGGCACTGCTGCTCCACTGTCTTCCCCTCCATCTCCGGGGAGGACCCATGTTAATGCTCCTTATCCTCCAAAACCTCCTCATCCTCAATGATGTCCTCTGCAAGCAGCTGGAACACCTGTCCAATTCCTGCCTCATCTCTGTCCACCTGGGCCTTGTCTTCCTCTCCTGCCTCCACCCTGAAGAGGGTAGAATCGTCTCCTGGTGTGACAACTGGTGGCTGCAACATCCCAGCCGTGCACAGCATTACAAGGGCAGGCTGCAAGGCCCCATCCCCCTGTGCACCCGGGCTCATAACTAAGAAGATCTGGGGTCCCAGAGCGCTCCACATTCCTCTCATGCTCCTCTTGGCTCTGGTCATGACTCCAGCCTGGGTCAGATGTGTAGGGATAGGACATAATAGCACAACAGCAAGTGATGAGCAATGGTGGCCCAGGCTGCAGTAAACCTGTGGGGCTCACTAGCGTTTTTGGTGGGAGTGTGGGGCAGGTTTGGGAGGCTATGGCTGGTGTGTGTGTGGGGTGAACTGAGACTATAGAAAGGGGTGGTGGCAGCCCAGGACTGGGTGAACGGGCCCTGGGGCACCAGCCAAAAAAGGAGGAGCTCTAGGTGGTGAATAACGTACAGGCAGCTGACCCAAATCTAAAACAAATTCTGAGAGGGTAGTGGACAGCACGCTATGGACATGCCCCTAGATCAGATGGTATCTTCCGTGGTTCCTTGGATCCAGCTCCACTACGTGGCCAGATTCTGCTCCAGAAAGCTAGAGGGTTTTGAATTTGCCACTACCTCAGGCACTATCATTGATCTGCATCTCTGGAAATTCCAACCACGGATTCTTGATCCACAATCTGAACAGCACACTCCTGTGTCCCACAGGACCTTCAATAACTGGGAGTTCTCCCTGAGTATCCAAACGACATGTGAGGGTGCCCAGTGGCTGGATAATTTTCTCCAGGGGACAGAGACACTGTTGCTGGCCAGATGTTAGGGGAGTAGTGAAAAACCCCACCGTTTGCAACGTGGATCTCCATTGTTCAGGGACACCAGGACCTTAGGGTACAGAGCTCTCTCTTTGTCTCTTTATATCTGCTTTTGCATAGCACTGTTTTGGGCAACCCTTCCTTGTGTGTACCAGAGCTGTTGTCTGTGGGTCTCCATCTCTTTAAGTGGTGCTGTTACTATTTGCCATTGTATGGACACGGTGATCATAGGAGAAGCTTATCCTTGGTGTTAAAGCAAGCCCTTCTCCTCCTGAGTGAGTTGCACCAACAGATAAGACTTGTTTTAGTCCACAGGTTTGGAGAGTGCTTTCTCAAACTTGAAAGTGACTGTGGGCGGTCACTGCTAACTGCAGAACGGGTCAGGTAACCCTCCCTTCCTCACTGAACAGACGTGAACGCTGCACATGCCTGAGGTGGCGTGGCCACACTTTTCACAGAGGAGAAATGGGGCATGCTCTGCTGGCATGAAGAAGCTCCCTGAACCTACTTCACATGCCTACCAGTGATTTGCTAAAGACATCTCCCTGTTAAGTTCCATGACTCACTCATGCGGGAGACATGCATGTCTGCTCATTGGCCCTATGGAGGCCCTTTCAAGTGGATCTCTTCTCCATGTACCAGCCTGCCTAGTTACCCAATCTTGTGGGGCCAGGACAGCAACAGGCTCAATCTAAACCACCGATCATATAGTCCTGACCCCCAATATATGCTTTCTGCAAAGAGTACAAAGAGTAATATTTCAGACTGGAAGACTATGCAGGGAGCAAGTGCCTATGCTGCGGTGCTGGTTCATTTCTGAAACCTCACAAAAATGGCAAGGGGTGCTCATGCTCATGGTAAGGTCAGGGAAAGAATGTCCAGTGTTTGAGAAGGATGGAAAGGCCTTTGCAGCTGAATGTCCAAGGAGCTGTGGGGCTCCCCACCACAGCTTCTCTGTCTTGGATTGCAGCCTGTTCTGTGTCTTGGATACTCTGCACTCTCACTGCTGGCCCCCAGGCACTTTCTTCCTGCCTCTCCTTTCTGCCAGGCATCCTAGGTACACCACTGTGATTCCACTTGGAAACTGCTCACTCTGTGAGATAACAGGCACTGGTACCCTGGCTCCAGTGCTTCTGATGGCCAGAGTATGTACCTTTCCCTATGACTTTAATATTTTCGCTATCCAACTTCCATCACCTTGCAAGGTCAGTTACGACACCTCATATTCACAAGTGTAATGTCAGGCAATTTTGTGTGCACATATGCACACACATGCATGTGTGCACAGTAACATCCCTGAGAGGAAACTTGCAGATATGCAGAAGTAGAAACTTTCCTCTCCTGGAACATAAGTTTTGGTAACCATCTGACTTTCTTTGTCCTGTTTATTTATTTATTTTTTTCACATGCTCATCAATCATTCAGGTTGCACTTCTAACTCTGTGACTTAGCCTCAAAGGCTATAAAATTTTGGCATTTGTTCCTGATGGGACCGATCTGCAGAGAAGATTGGCCAGGTTGGAAATGGTCGCCCTGGACAGCTGAGTGGCATGCACCTGCGTTCTGCATTATCCCATCACCTTGGACAGCTTTACAGTACTAGTCACGCTGGTCTGATTCATTGTTCAGTCTTTCAGGGGACCAGAAAACAAGGACGTCTGGGCTCAGCTGACTTGGAGAACTGTTTTCTTTGTGTGCAACTGTCTAGGTCATTACTGATCAATGTTGTGTCCCTTTTGCTAGCCTAGCAGCCCTTAGGGCACATAACATTCTGAGTGAGTCTCCCTGTTCTTTCTGTCTGTATAGCGCTCTATGTGCACCTATCTACCTGTGCTTCCAAGTGCTGTCTCCCTTTAGCAGGAAAAGGCCAAAGAGATGCCCGAGTCTCCAAAGGCCCTCGGAGACTATGACAGGCCTGAGTGTGATCCAGTGTTGTGAGGATTCACGTTTATGTTTGGCAAAACCAATACAATTTTGTAAAGTAAATAAAAAAAATAAAAAATTTCTTCCCTTAGATGAATATTGTTACCAGCCCAGTAACAGTGGGCTGAACAGCCCAGCCCAGTGTCCTTTGGCTGAACATGGTCCTTGGGATTTTGCTGATGGGTTTGGGCCCTAAACTTCAAAATGATGGCAGAAGGTAGAAAGACATTTAGATGTCGTTTTACAAAAGCAAGAAGAAAGGCACTACTGCCAAAAAGATTACTAAGAGGGAACAGTAATAGTCTTCTAAATCCCAGGGAGATTAATTAGATAATATAAAAAAGATTCTTGGGAAGGAAAATTCAGACTCTCAGGAACGTTTTCTACATGTCAGGACTTGTGAAATAGTGTTCCAAAAAAGATGCAGAAACTGTCTTCACTGAAACATGGAAAGTCAAGGGAAAATTTAACATGAGAGAACACTCCAGCTGGGCATCTCTAATCTACTTCTTGAAGATAGATTTGCCATGATTTAGATTTAAGAAAGATTTTGAACTATAGCCTAAAAATGAACAAGCTATTGCTGCCTGGAAAACATAGGTAAGTCTCATTAAGTATAATGTTAAATATAGTAAGTTAGACATAAAGATGCATACAGTATGATTCCGTTCATGTTAAGGTCCAAAAGAGATAAAACTAATCAATGTGTTGAAAGTCAGGTATCCTAGTGATCTTTGGAGTGTAGTGATTAGGAAAGACACAAGAGAGTTTTTCGTGTTGCTAGTGATGTTCTGTTTCTTGACTTGGATACTAATTACATGGAAGTGTTTAGTTTGTGAGTATTCATTGAACTGTATCCTCATGATTTATGCATCTTTTCTAAATGTGTATTTCAACAAAAAGTTATAAAACTTTAAGATAAATACATAGATAACAATGTTGTGAGGAAGGTGCACATAGATAGAGGGTCTCTTCTGATACAAGATGTGCAACCTGTGATCATAAAGATAAGGTGGCATTTCCACATGTAGTCCCTTCTCTTTATTACTACCCTGACCCATGAAATCCCCAAACAGATAATGACCTGGGAAAACTGCCCTTCCTGGGCCCACAGCTCATGCCTTCCTTGGGCAGAAAGCAGTTTTTCTATCTCAAAAATAACAAGAGGGCTTGACTCTATCCACCTTCATTGATTTGATAAATGTGAATACTCTCTTTCAGTTGGTCTCATTAGGCCCAGGTAGGACTCCTTACAGTCAGGCATCCCTGCTTACCTATACAGCCCACGTGCCTAGGAAGCCAGTCCTCAGTTGGGCACAGGGATATTGAAGACGGTCACCCAGGAGGCAGCTTCCCTCTGAGTTTCACCTGGTGCAAATCTCGTATGAAAAAATCAGACAGCCTGCACCAGCAAGACTATCAGAATCCTCTCTCAGGTGCAAACACACACCTTTGGCCCTCAGGCCCCAAAAGCCAGGGGCAACACCCAGAAGAAAGAAGGAATTTGTATCAGGCTTTCAGCATGAGCCATGGAGTATCTTTGGCAGATCTTTCCCTAGACTCTGAAAACCAGCAGGCACTGAACTGCCCCCAGGGTCTTCCCTGTCTCCCACTCTTCTGAGGTGCCTTAGGACATGCAATAAGCCCACGATCCTTGCTTCCTCCTTGCCCTCCCCCTCCACCCCATTGGCAAACCCCAGTAGAGGAGTACACAGGTACAACACCTGCAATTTCTTCACCTTTCTGCACTGCCAGGGAGACTGGAGCCCTAAACGGGAAACCTCAAAAGAGAAAAAAAAAAAAAAAAAAGCTTTACGGTTGGAAACTAAGATGGTGCCTGGTGGAAGTGATAGGGGCAGGTTCTATGTTTGTCAAACTTTTTGATTGGCTCTCTTGATTTCCATGCACGTGGACAATGGTGATCACCATGAAGGCACATGATGATTTGATCTTTATTGTGATTGATACAACTGAAGACACATGACGATTTGATCTTTAACATGATTGGTGCAACTATGGAAAATCCCTCCTAAACCCCAGCCCCATCCCACTTGGCTATTAAAAAAAAAAAAAAAAAAAAAAAAAAAAGCTTTACGGTTGGAAACTAAGATGGTGCCTGGTGGAAGTGATAGGGGCAGGTTCTATGTTTGTCAAACTTTTTGATTGGCTCTCTTGATTTCCATGCACGTGGACAATGGTGATCACCATGAAGGCACATGATGATTTGATCTTTATTGTGATTGATACAACTGAAGACACATGACGATTTGATCTTTAACATGATTGGTGCAACTATGGAAAATCCCTCCTAAACCCCAGCCCCATCCCACTTGGCTATATAAGTTGGGAGTTTGCAGCAATAAAGTGGAACTGTTTTGACGAACCCTTGTTGCTTCTGATTGCCTCTAGCTCGCCTAGGGGCTGGGTTGGCAGACAGGAGATTCACCTTTCCTCGGGACCCCTTGGCTTTGCTGAGGGAAGTTCCACTGCCTCTACTCTTTCTGCAGAGCACCTCTTGCAGAAAATGGGGCCCAAGTGTGGCATGAAGCGGACAGATGGAGGTGATGATATTGCATCTCTGAAAGAAGGAGCAACGAAGGACTCTAGGCTGGTTGAAGCACAGAGCTCCCTTTAGAGGAATATCGCCCGAGGTAAGCCGGACTTCCAGGTGGGCCCCCCTCTGTTTTGAGGGAAGTGGCAAAAACTCTCTTGACTTAATTTCCTTCTTTCTTTTCTCATCTGTCCTTAATTATTTTTTTTGGGAGTTTCAGTGAACAGGCAAATGGCTGTGGAGGCATATGATAAGTCCTGGCTAGGGCCACTCTCTGGCAGACTTTGAAGGCCCTGTAACAGGTAGGCCTCAGTAACTAAAGCCCAACCAGGTGAAACTTCCTTTTAATTTTTCTTAACTGAGAACGTGGTCTAAAATCTTCCCTGTGGGCATGGGTCAGGCACTTAAAGGCCATTCCACTTGAAATTCCCCGTGACAGGATAAGGGGGTCACAGAACAGGCTAGAAACTTCTAGGGTGCCCACCCCCAGCAAGAAAATTTCCATGCAATGATGCAGGCACATAAACAGTTCCAAAAGCATACCATAAGCCCAACGTTCTGGCCGCCCCTACTCCCGGTAGGATTTTTGGTGGTTGTCCTCAGTGACTTTTCTTTCTATTCTCTCTCGGCAAAGTGGGAAATGACATCAGCAAGTCTGATGAGCCTGCACTCAAGGTGCTGAGATATATGCTCATAAGCAGGGGACGTGAGATTTCTGATGCTCAGGCCATTAACGTCTGGGGGACCATTATATGGTTGGCCCCCTGGGTTGCTTTGGCTAATCTGCTCTCTTAGGACACTTGGGATAGAGTACAAATCCTTGCTAGGGAGTGAGAGGTTCAATACGGTGAGGGCTTATTACCCCTTTAAGAGACAATGGGAGAATAGCTTTAGCCCTGGAGGGGTACCTAGGCATCCTTGACTATCATTATGGGCCACATAAATGGGTTACTTCTTTTGGTAGCTTAGATTGGAGGGTGCCCCAAATATGTCTCTTTAAGCCTATGCCAGATGCCCTCAATTCTTTTACTGATGGAGGAAAGAATGGTGCAGCAGTTGTCGTGTTCCAGCCACTACAACAGTCACAACCAGATCAACCTATACGAAAATATTTTGGGCCTTGTGAGGGACCCACACAGTTTAAAGAATTATTTTTGTTGTCATGGCACTCACAAAAGTCCCTGAGCCCATTAACTTGTTTTCTGACAGTCTTTATGTAGTGAAATTTCTTCCAGGATCGCTAAATTCTCACAGATGGCTAGATAATTCTATCACACCCCTTATGATACAAGCCTGTACCCTGTTACTTGAACGTGTTAACCTCGTTTATGTACACCATCTTAGGGGTCATCAAAATTTACCTGGATTGCTTTCAATGGGAAATTCCCTGGCCTATACAGTGGCCTCCCTTACAATCCAAGCTTGTAACTTACATGATGCTGATGATCTTCACGGTCTTACTCATACAAATTGGAGAGGGTTACATAAAAGGTTCCCACAGATCCCTATTAGAGAATTAAAGAAAATTATACATACATGTAAATCCTCTCTTCCTTATTTACAAGTACTGCTTTTACAGCCCCCAGGAGTAAACCCTCGAGGGCTAAAACCCAATGTACTGTGGCAAACTGATGTAACTCATTATTCCCCTTTTGGAAAACTTAAGTGTGTCTTTGTGTGTATTGATTTACTCTCATGGCTGCTGGGCTACTGCCCACACAGGAGAAAAAGCAAAACATGTTCAAGTCCATTTTTTACAATGTTTTGTGACGTTGGGCCTTTCTCATAAAATAAAAAAGAATAATGGCCCTTGTTTCATCAGCCAGAGCTTACAGAAATTTTTCCAACAATGGCATATTCTTCATAACAACAGAATCCTACATAACCCCCAGGAACAAGCCATAATTGAACACCATCATCAAAATTTAAAGGCTCAATTACAAAAACAAAAAGGGGGAAGAAATCCTCACCAGCAGCTTGGAATGGCACTCTTTAATCTAAACATTTTAAATTTTTCAAAAAATGAACCTATACCATGTTTTCAAAAACATTGTTCTAATCAAGAAATAAAACCTGAAATACAAGTGAGATGGAAAGATCCCGTCACTGGTCAATGGAAGGGGCCCTGTCCACTCCTTACAAAGGGGAGAGGATTCAAATGCATATTCTCTATTGGGGACCTCAGCTCTATATGGATGCCAGCAAGGAATCTTAAATTTACACCACAAGAGAAAGGTCAAATCTCAAAATCTGACACAGATTAAAGAGACAGTCACATATTGAGCCCAAGAACAAAAAGTTCTTGAGGCTATCTTTTCTTCCTTTACAGATCATCAATGCATCGACCATGGTGGACACTGCTATTGGTGATTGTCAAATTACCTATCCTCTCCTTGCTGACCTTCATCATTGCCATAGCTGTGCAACAGTTTTTAGATTAACGATACACAAGGTCATCAACCATGAGGTACAACATCTGCTCAAAGATCTCAAACCAGCTTGAACACCTGAGATTTGCCATAAAGGTACTTCAACAACAGTTGGACTTTTACACAAGAGCACTAGAGACTTGGACTGTCTTAAAAAGGTTAAATTGTGATGTTAGATATCATAATTTCTGCTTTATGGCTTTTCCGGTTCTTAGTGAAACGTTAAAAAAGGCACAAAATCTTTCAAACAATATGAAAACATGGGATTTAACATTTTGGAATAATCAAGATGTGCTAACAAACCATCTTAGATCTAAATGTGCCTAAGATGAATCAAATTGTACCCCGGACATTTTGAGAACAGGTGAAAAAGGGAGCAACGAGTTTATGAGACTGGATACAAAGTCCATTCACCTGGTTTAAAAATGCCTTCTTCTTGCTTATTTTTGTTCTTCTGCTTGTTGTAGTGTTAAAAAAAAATGTTATGCTAGCTCAGGTCATGGAAGAGGAGCCCCATGTTGGGGACCCACAAAACCCTTGGATTAATTTAGCCCTTCACGAGATTAACTGAGACAGATAAATAAAAGAGTTCTAGATGGCCATCATCCAGAAAGATTCCGCCTAGCCCCCAAGAGGTGGCTGGAGAGCCAATGACGGGTAAGACCCCCAGAGGAGGGCAACCTAAAACAAGCACAGCCATGAGAGGGGCTGGCAAGGCTGGAGATTGGCTGCCTACAGCTGTGTGCCTTGCTCTACAGAACATCAATACAAATGTCTCAAGGGCTTAAATAAAATAAAAAAAGGGGGTGATGTGGGGCCTTAAATGGGAAACTTCTGAAAAGAAGGGAGGGCAAGCTTTATCATTGGAAACTAAGATGGCACCTGGCGGAAGTGATAAGTGCGGGGTCTATGTTTGCCAAAGTTTTTGATTGGCTCTTTTGATTTCCATGCACGTGGACAACGTTGATCACCATAGAAGGCATGTGACAATTTGACCTTTAACATGATTGGTGCAACTGAAGGCACATAATGATCTGACCTTTAACGTGATTGGTGCAACTATGGTCCCTCCTAAACCCCCGCTCCCTCACTTGCCTATATAAGCTGAGAGTTTGCAGTAGTAAAGTGGAACTGCTTCGATGGAACCCTTGTCACATGATTGTCCCTCGCTCGCCAAGGGGCTGAGTTAGCGGAGAGCAGGCTCATCTCTCCTCGGAACCCCTCGGCTTTGCTGAGGGAAGTTCCACTGCCTCTAGTCTTTCTGCGGAGCACCCCCCACAGCCCTGGAGGCATGCAACACTCACACCTTGTCTCTCGTAGGGACTGTGGTTTTGCACAGACAACCTACCTTAGCATGTCTCACATTTTGTGTTGCATCGAGCCAGTGTCTGCCAACCTCATGGAGAGAGCATGCTGGCTAATGGGCTAATCCTGGGCAGCACTGGCCAGGACCTTTCCAGGTCTCCTTCTCATGTGTGTGGAACAAGTCTCCAGTGCAGCAGGAAATCTGTGCCTCTTTTTCCTTCAGGTCTCTTGTCCTTCTCAACAACACCTTAGCCTCCTCAACTATCCCAGGTCTTTATTTCCACCATTTCCAAATGCCAAGTCATCTCCGCACAGACTGTGGGCTCCACAGGCAGTGGTTTTAAAGTCCCATCCCACCTGATTTGCTCTGGGTGAATCCACAGATCATGCAACCACTCTTCCTGGTCCAAACACATACTACAACACGGTAGAAATGGGGAACTGTTTCTGTATTTTGTCTAATTGCAGATTTTGGATCCAAGGTCCTGTATTATTACTGGCCATCCTTTCCTCATTTCCGACCAGGATAGGGTCCCTGTGGAGATATGGCACTCAACCACCCTCAGACTTATGATGCCTTGTGTGCCTCCTCTTCTGATGGCTTGGCATTTCCTCTCTTGTTGCCTTCATCTCTGCTTTTTCCCTGGACCAGACAAACACACAAACACACACATATAAACACAAGCTATACAAGCACACATGTGTATACACTTACAAGTTCGATACAAAAACTCAAACGTAAACAAGGAACATAGGTGTTTTAGGAGCTGAAGACACCATGTCCAGCAAGTTGGAGATGGAATCAGTAGGCAACATGGCCTGCCCATAGAGCTCTCTGTCCACCTCCTCCCTGATCATTTCCATATTTTCTCAAAGCAGCCTGAAGCCGCTTTGAGCACAGCATGTGTGGTCATGATGAGATGTCGTATTGTGGATGTGGAAATTCACAAAAGATCCCAAAGTCACCACACAGGTGTACTGGTACACTGGACAGGACACTGTTTCAATGATAGACCTTCCCAGGGTAAGGGACGGTAGTGTAAGGCACAGGCAATCTTAAGCTCACTGAGCAACAGGAGGCTGGGGAATGGCAAGGCCCATGGAAGAAAGATTTTGACAAAAATACTTAATTCATCCTGTTTCTAGAAGTATCACTAAGGACTCTCGCACTGCAACCACAGATAAATTGAGGGAGACTTGCTTCATTCACGGACACACTGAATCCCCAAGACCCCAGTCTCAGCAGGTCATGTGCTACATGCATGGCCCCAATTCTGGGTCTGCAGCCAACTTGCATGAGACTGAGCATCCTCATTTGGGAAAGGCCAGTGTCCTGGCCACTACACGGCTGTCCCTTCAGGGCCCACCTCCAGACACCCTCACTACATGTGTCTCTGTCAGTTACCACTCATGGCAGTACCTCCCTTCCTAGGGTAATACTTCACAGAATTGTTCCAAATATCTTTGTCAATGATCTGCTGGCAACACAAGCAAGGTCAGCCCGGGGCTGACCAGGCCCCAAACACTCTCATGAGCATCCAAGAACTCCAACATCAATCATCAACTGTATCCAGGCCCAAAGCAACTCCACCTCAGCAATCCTGTTCGATTCTGGGCAGTTGTGGCCTGACAACCAGTTGAGAAAGTTAAGGCTCCTGATGTCCAGCTTACAGCTGGGTGCTCCTCATTCAAAGTCCAAGAACCAGTGGACTGGAGTGGAATAACATATCCTATACCCTGCAGAAAGATAGGGAACACTGGGGAAGATTCTGCAGGTGGATCATGAATCCCCTTACACACCTACACCTGTCTGGAGCCACTTTTTACCAGTGATGTCAAGGTAATACTCCCTAATAATCATGGTGTTCCAAAAGTAGGAGTTGTCCCAAAAGGAAAAGATTAGCTTGCAGGTGGACCTTGGGTGGCTCCGCTCCTGCACCTTCCAGGATAGGGATGAAGGTAAAGACTCAAGCTTCTACGTGCCTCAGCTTGCCTCCTAGGCAAGCATTAACAGTTTTCATGAAATCTCTGCACGTTCTCACATCATATGAATGTACATAACATGACTTCCTCTAATCTCCACCAATTCCCATATCCACACACCCTCACTCTCCCTCAATGAACTTCAAGTCGATCTTGTAGTTAAGAAAGTCTTTATCTTGGTCGCTGGTCATGATACAAACGAGTGTAGTTCACAATCTGCTTGAGGTCAAGGAGCCATTCAGGCCACATGCTGGGCCAGAAGATCCAATAGCGACAGCCCTAGTCTTTAGTGGAGGAAGCACACTGGAAAAGTAGTTTCCAAGGATGTTGGGAACTTCCACTTGCCCAGCCACCACTGATGTCCTCAGGCCCTGCCATACCGTCAGACACACTCATAGCTCTGTATTCCGTGTGGTGTTCTGCATCTGAGGTATGCTGTCTTTCCCAGGCTGGGGTTATTTCTGACCGCTACTATGCTCCTCCTGACTTGTGTGTGCTACGTAGTGTAATGTCACTGCTTACCTTGTCAGAATTTGCATTCCCTGTTGCACACTGTGTCTTCAAGCAAGCAGGGGCTGTGCATGTGTATGTATGTGTGTGTGTGTGTGTGTGTGTGTGTGTGTGTGTGTCTTCAGCAGGAAAGCCCTGAGTCTCTGACCTGCTCCCTGTCTTCACAACAGATAGTAGGCATGTGTCTGAATTTGTCTGGCAATCAGAGCAGTTGAGAATGACAGCCCCTTCCAGTTCCACCTTGCTTGTAGACCACTTCATGCCTTTGCATTGCACTAGTGAGAGCAACTACAGGGGCTCTGACTGACGGGCATGGATCTTGGACTCTCATTCTCTCAGCTATTTCCCGGCATCATGCACATTTACAATAACTGTCTCTGGTGGCTGCTCTGGTGTGCTGTCTCTCATCATTCCTGATCTAGAGGTCCCAGATGCTGATCCTTCTCAGATGCAGGGCTGAAGGAGACACCCAATGTCATGACTGTGACACTTACAGCTGTGGCCCTAACGGACTCTTCTCACCTGTGCCTTTGAAGCCTGCCTCTGCCCCAGACGACACTTCATTCAGGAGTCTCTCATGATTCCTCTGTTTCCTTGCCCTGCAGACTTACCTGTTTTAGCAGGATCTCAGTACAAACATCTTGAAGGCGTCTTTGCCATTCTTTAATCCGGATATAAAGCTCACACATTTTAACAGCATAGTAATACAATTTTTCTAATGTGCAGTGTTAGAGTCTGATGAGCTCTTGGTGAGTTTCTTGGTTTCAGTAGGAAAGCACTGCATTACTCTTAGGGCTCTAGAAGCTTCTGAAACTGAAGGAAAGACTACAAGTATTCCAGACTAATTTGATTATAATATAGCTATTTAAATAGTTAAATAGATTCTGCTTCCTGCCACTCCAAAAATATTACCCCTAACTCCTGAAGATCTTCATGATTTTATTGCAGGAATCTGGTAGAATTGAGATTTCTCAGCACTTCATAATTTCATCAGTAAGCTTTTCTGAGGTGAAAAACACACTGGAGTTAGTTTTTAAATTAGTTCTAGACTCTGCAATCAGGGAAGAAGAAAATGAAAGACTACAAGGTAAAGAAAAAATGTGTTAGATGACATGACCCTCCACACAGTGAACAGTAAGGATGTCAACAGAAAATTACTTGAGCTAATCAATAAATAGAGTATAGCTGCAGAATACAAAATAAGTACTCAGGAATCTCTTGCGCTCTGATACACTAGCAATGAGAAACAAGGAGAACTTAATGAAATTATCTCATTTACCGTCGAATGAAGAGAATCAAATGTTTAGGAATATATTCACTAAAGCAAGGACCTGGTATAGAAAACTATAGAACTATGGTGAAAAAATCAAAGATGGCACAAATAGATGAAGTATATCATGTTCTTCAGTCAGAAGAATCAATATACTGGCCATGAGTGTGCAACTCAAGGCAATCTACCAGTATGTACATTCACATTAATATTCTCAGATTTAACTGTGAAATCTCTATCAAAACTCCAATGGTGTTTTTCACTGAACTAGAATAAATAATTTCACAATTTGTGTGGAAACACAAAAGATCTCCAATGAGAAAATCACTCTTGAGAACCAACGGAAATGGATAAATCAGCCTTCCTGACATCATACTATAATAAATGCTACAGTCATCAAGATTGTAAGGTACTGTTCCAAAGACAAAATTACAGATCAATGGAGCAAAATAGCAAGTCCAGAGTTGAAGATAGACACCCACGGCCTCCTTGTCATTGGCAAAGGAGGCATAAATATGCAACAGAGCAAAGACAACTTCTTGAACAAGCAGTTCGGGGAAAACAGGTCAACCACGTTAAAAGAATAAAATGTTTTCTCATGGCACACACACACACAAACAAATGCAAAATGGATTAATAACCTAAGTGGAAGACCAGAAACTATAATGTTCTTAGAGAAAAAAGTAGGCAGAACACTCTCTGACAGAAATCACAGCAAGATCTTTTCCTCCATGACCCACCTCCCAGAGAAATGGAAATAAACACAGAAGGAAACAAAAGAGACCAACTTAAATTTCTAAGCTGTTGCACAGTGAAGGAAACTGTAAGCAAGGTGAAAAGAGAGTTTTCAAAACTAGAGCAAGTTTCAACAAATCCAACTGCCGAAGAGTTAAATTCCCACGTATGCAAGCAGCACATTCAACTTAATACAAGAAAAATAAACATCCCGACGAAAAAGTCGGCCAAAGAACTGAACAGACATTTCCCCAGAGAAGATATACAGATGGCTACTAAACAGAGGACAGATGCTCAACATCACTCATTATCAGAGAGATGATAGTCAGTACCACAAGGAGGTGTCATCTCACTCTGGTCACAAGGAACGTCCCCCAAAGCCTCAAACAAAAAACACTGGAGAGGGAGTGAAAAGGTAACCAACTTACACTGTTGGTAGAAATGAAAACTGGTATCACCACAAAAAAACAGATGATTTCTTAAAAACCTGGAAGTAGAACTGTTGTATGACCAGCAATCAGCCCAGCATACTCTCAAGGAAAGCAGAACTGACAGAGACACATACGCCAATATTCATCCCATGACTGCTGGGGTCCAGCCCCCGCAGGATCCAGCCAAACCCTCAGGAGAAAAGGCGTTGGTGAATGAATTAGAGAGAGAGAAGGAAAGAAGGTTGTAGATAAGGAAACAGAAGAGAGAAAAAGGCAGATAGTCCTTGGCCAGGCTGGAAAGTGAATGCAGGGAGCCTCTGTGTTTCAAGGGATCAGCCTGAAAAAGAAAAGGAGAGAGAAAGAAAGAAAAAGAGGGAAAAAAAGGAAAAACACAGGGCGATCAAGCTTCCTCATTGAGTAAGGCCCATTATTTTATTTTCAAAAGGGACTTCTATACCTTAACTTGTACATAGAGGGTAATGAAAGATGCAAAGCAACACAGAGTCAGCCTGAACATTACATCTGTTTTTTTTCTTTATCAAAACCACGTGGTTTTTGCTTTCTTTCTTTCTTTCATTTTTTTTTTCTGCGTACCTTTCCCATAAACAGTCTTGTGTACATTATCTTTAGTGCTTTGAGGCCTGTGAACAGTTTATGACCCTCTTTTGATAGAGGCTGTTCAACCAGAAAACTTATTTTCCATTGAAATGTTTTTGTTTTCTTTATATTTCTAATCTATGTCAGCCTCAGAAAGTAGTAAACAAGTTGCATTCCTCACAGAGCAAAAGTGCAGTGAGCTGCAAGGAGGAAAGGACCAATTAGCTCAAAGGTCTGATGTGGTTAATTTCAAAGCTACACTTGTTTTTCTTACATTCCAACTATGTTAACTAATGCACTTCAAGGTGCACAATGGATAAGAGATAGGGGAACTTAGTAACAAGCATTGGCCCAATAATGAAATTGTACAGCAGCACTCTTCTAATAACTTTTAACTCTTTGAAAGGCTCTATGTTTTAGGCTTCTCATGCTTATCACAGTTGGGAGGCTGTGAACAATCATATACGTAGCTGCAAGAGTCTGGATAAACCTGCCAAGCAAGCTAGACTGCTAAGAGAGGGGGTGTGATTTGAAATATTCCTCTCATGTCCTGGAGACTTATTAGCTAGAGCCCTAAGCTGATTTTTTTTTTTCCTGAGAAAGGTGGTTGTGGATAGTCCCGTGTATGTCATGAGAGTTGGTGAAAGGCACAAAATAGTAAGACCGACTGATTCTGGTTTTGGAGCAGATGCTTGAGCAGGTCTATGGAGCTCCTCGAGTCCTGAAGCCTTGCTTAACAGTACTCTTCAAAATGACCTTGTCATGGGTGGGATCTTCTGTGCTCGCTCCTGGCACATGGCTATTTACAATAGCTAGGACACGGAGGCAATCTATGAATCCAATGCAGGTGACTGGATGAAAAATTGTTGGTATATTTAAATGGTGGACTATTATTCTGCTGTGGAAAGGAATGCATTTGAATCAATTCTAGAGAGGTGGATGAAACAGGAACCTCTTCTACAGAATAAAGTGAAGTCAGAAAGAGAAATACAGATACTTTGTAAAAATATATATGTATGAAATTTGGAGAGATGGTCATGATGATCCAACATGCATGGCAGCCAAAGAGACAGAGATGGAAAAAAACAGACTGTGGAGAGGGCAATGTTGGGATGATTTGAGAGAATAGCATTGAAATATTTACATTACCATACATAAACAGATGATTGGTGCAAGTTCAGTGCATGATGCAGGGCACCCAAATCAGTGCTCTGGGACAACAAAAAGCAGTAGTCTGGGGAGTGAGCTGTGAGGAAGTTTCTGGATGCGGGAACACATGTGTACTGGTGACCTACTCTTGTTGACATAAGCCAAAATTAAACCAATATTGTAAGTTGAATTTCTTCCCATGAAAATAACTTGTAAATAGGAAAAGGTCCTTTCTGAAATTTCAGTGTTGGGAGTCCATGGTCCAGTCTGTTTTCTGAAACCTATGTAACAATGTCTGATTTGAATGAAGGTAGTGTCAAATTTTGATGACAAGACATGTGTTCTCACACTCTGAAATCCTACAAAACAAAATTGTAAAGTTTCCATCAAGATATTACTTTGTGCTCCCCTCCAGGGCATCTTACAGAATGTTTCAAATGACTGGAGAGGAAGCAAAAGAGATCACTCACTTTTTAGCACCCGTTAATGTGGGACATTCGATTTTGAATAAAGTTTCTAGGCCTGACAAAAATTTATCTATACAATTTTTACATGACATGTATCAAGATAATTCTTCCATGTTAAATTGCACATAAGCAACTCCAGAGGAAACACTAAGCCTCACAGTTCCTAGAGAGTGAAAATAAAATGTGCTGCCACCATTGTTTCACTTCATTTAATTTCTTATGTCAAAATACTACAAACTGGCTTCTCAACAACAGAAAATTTCACTTCTAGTCATGGGAAGTCTAGCATCAGGATGCTGGTAGGGTTCTGGTTCTGGTGTATATCCTCCTGTGATTTGCAAACTGCTGAGTTCTAGCTTCTCTGATAGGGACAACGTTCTGTGCGCTCCTTCATAAATAGAGAGATTCCTTTCACAGCAGTTTCTTCATGGTGGCAGAAGGACATCCCAGTGGACCTGCTTCACAATACTGTCATTTTCTAGGGTTAGGGCATCAGTAGGCAATCTTTAGGAGGATACAAACAAACAAACAGACAAACAAGCATACAACAATCAGTTCATGACAACTAATAAACGCAATTTAAGTGCAGATTAAATCTTTGGGCAAACCTGTATGTGTTTGAAAAAGTTCACAGATAAGTTTTTCACCTTATCATGTGTGCAGATTCTGATATTTTTGGCAAAGGGTTGAAAAAGATAAATAAAAAACTAAATAACTAGGAAGTTTTAATTATCCATAAAGTCAGCTTCTCAAGGTATTTCTTGATCATTCTAATACTAATCTTCCATTTCAAATGCATTCAGCACATAAGGGTTCAGGACATCCACAGATGAAGCACCACAAACCACATCAGTGAAATTTGGGCGGGGGGGGGTAAGTATACATTAATTTTTCAACTTGGAAAAATAAACTCTAGTGAAAAGAAACCATCAGAGGTTTTGCTGCTAAGTCACTTCAGTCATGTCCAATTCTGTGCAACCCCATTGATGACAGCCCACCAGACTCCCCCATCCCTGGGATTCTCCAGGCAAGTACACTGGAGTGGGTTGTCATTTCCTTCTCCAATGTATGAAAGTGAAAAGTGAAAGGGAAGTTTCTCAGTTGTGTCTGACACTTAGCATGGACTGCAGCCTACCAGGTTCCTCCACCCATGGGATTTTTCTGGCAAGAGTACTGGAGTGGGGTGCCACTGCTTTCTTCGATCTGAGGGTTTATGCTCCTCTTTTTTTATATTACAGAAACCAGCTAAATGTGTATTCCCTATAAATTCTCAGAAGAAATGTGTTTCAGAAATTACTTGATGAATGGTCTCTCACTGAACACAAGTATAATTTTATTGACTTTCATGAACTAGCACTGCACTTCATTTCATCTTACTACAGAGGATATATACTCAAAGCACACTGTTAAAAAGCAAGGTTAGTAGATAAATTTGCAGGAAAATACGCACACACAAAAATACGCCAGTGATAAAAGTAAAGCCAAAATACACTGCGTGCAACACTTTCTCAAATTTTTCAGTAGATGTTCCTTCCTTTACCTTAACTCAGTTAAAGAATAAATTTATGAAAGTCTTAGTTTATAGAATTTAGTTATGAAATTAGATTTTCACTTGCACAGCACAATTATTTGATTCATCAAATTCAGCATTATTTGCTTACAACACATATGACTTTTGAGAATAAAATGACATACCATCTATTTTTTCTGTAAATGATCATCTAGTTTCTTTTATTCTTAATGGCTGTTGTACTTGAGAAATATTTAAGATGCTAAGTGATAACACTCTCAAGAAACAGATCAAAGTTTCAATGTTAAGAAAAGTGAGGGTTACTAGTATAGATTTTCTGCAACTTCTAACCACAGGAATTGAAACTTATGACTCCGGTCTGTCTTCTGTAAGCTTTACTTTGGAAATGCCCTTCTTATGATAGTGACATCACAAAATGAAGACAAGAATATATGTTAGCAAATGCTATAAAACTACACTCCAGCAACATTTTTGAGAAACATAGCCCCTTTTATTAACTTCAAGTTTATATTTCTGCTTTCTTTAAATTCTATCAAAAATCTCAAGAAAATATATAAATAGTTGGAATATACAGAAAGACTCTGCAAACAGACGAGTTATAGTATGGCATATGATGATGAGACAATTTATTCAAAACGTCTTTTAACTGGAGACAAAACAGGAGAGGAATATTTTCCCTTTCTTCTTTCTTCCCAGTGTTTTAAGCAGATATTGTGGTCTCTACCCCTAAGTTCCATTATATTGAAAACAAACAAACAAAAAAACACAAGTGATAACATTTTTCTCAAAATAATGCAGCTCCATAAGTTTTTAAAAGAAATATGATACTTTAAAACAATTAAAACACACCGTTGTTTAGTTAAGGCACTGGTGCTGCTGCTACGTAGCTTCAGTCGTATCAGTCTTTGTGCAGTCCCACAGACTGCAGCTCACCAGGCTCCCCCATCCCTGGGATTCTCCAGGCAAGAATATCGGAGTGGGTATTTAAGGCACAGTGTGCTTGAAATTACATTCATACTGAAGTGTTACTCTTCTTAACAGGCGATGACCAAAATTCAAACTGTAGCACAATCCTCAGACCTCTGAGTTTAATTCAGATCTGTAAGTGAAAAGAATATCAGATCTACAGAAAAATTAATTCTTGTAATAATACACAAGGGATCTTCTTTACACTGCTTAGAAAATCAATCCTTTTGAACTGAAATTAAGGAGGCAACCCAGATTGTTTTCTCAATTCCTATATGTTTTCACTGAATCATTATGATCGCCATAAGAACATCAAATGTTATACAAGCTATTCTTGTTTTAATGTTTTAAATTAACTTACTCATTTTAATGGGAGAAGAAAATGGTAACCCACTTCAGTATTCTTGCTTGCAGAATCCTGTGATCAGAAAAGCCTGGAGGGCTGCTGTCCATAGGGTTGCAAAGTCAGACACGAGTGAAGCAACTTAGCGTGCATGCACGCACTGGAGAAGGAAATGATAACTCACTCCATTATTCTTGCCTGGAGAATTCCAGGCACAGAGGAGCCTGGTGGGCTGCCCACTATGGGCTCGCATAGAAACAGACACAACTGAAATGACTTAGAGGCAGCAACATTCATTTTAATTGGAGTTTTGCATCTTATTTCTTCCTAAAGAAAAAAGGGTGGTACTCAACCAAATTCTTCTGACTCGATCTGATCACAAGAGTGGCACTGTAGTAAATCACCAGGATAAATGACTCCGGCAAGAACTGGAATTCTGACATAGAACTTATAATCATAAACAAAATTTCCAAACTAACACAGACTCTCTTCATTGCCATTGTCTTTAGTCTTTTCCCCAACTGTAGCTGCTTAGTTACAGCTCTGGAAAGCTATTCTCTTTTCCTTCTAAGGACAGGCTTACATCTGTGGGGCTTGGTATTTAAGTGTTCCTTTCGTTAGATTATTTTTCTTCAAGTCCAGCTCAGTACTGACAACCTCAGGTCTCAAATAACATACTATGAAACTGGTACATTTTATATTCTTAGCTAAGAAAATAACTGTCAGTTGTACCTCCACAGTATTAATTTAGCCACAAGGAATCTCTGACAAAACTAAACAAAATGTTAGTGTATTAGAGATGTTAGTGTGTGATAGATGACATGATGTTGAGATGCCAGCCCTTCTATCAAATATGTTGTCAGGTTTACAAACGACCTATGTGCTACAAAGTCACCATTCAATAGACATCTACTTAATACACATTTCATTACTAGATTCTTTCTTTGTATATAATTATTATATACTTTCTGATTTGCAACTGTTACATAAAACCTGGGGTCTACTTTTTCAAATAAAACTGGATCTTTTTTTTTTTTTCACATATGTTGTCAGCTTTACAAACGACCTATATACTACAAAGTCACCATTCAATAGACATCTACTTAATACACATTTCATTACTAGATTCTTTCTTTGTATATAATTATTATATACTTTCTGATTTGCAACTGTTACATAAAACCTGGGGTCTACTTTTTCAAATAAAACTGGATCTTTTTTTTTTTTTCACATATGTTGTCAGCTTTACAAACGACCTATATACTACAAAGTCACCACTCAATAGACATCTACTTAATACACATTTCATTACTAGATTCTTTCTTTGTATATAATTATTATATACTTTCTGATTCGCAACTGATACATAAAACCTGGGGTCTACTTTTTCAAATAAAACTGGTTCTTTTTTTGTTTAAGACAAGATTTAACTGATGTCTTTAAGATGTTCATTTTAACATTTACATAATGCCTAACTTCAAATACATAAGAGATGATGACAAAAACAGTATAAATGCATAGATAAAAATGTATGTTATATTTTTAGAGACTCTGATAAATGACAGCAAAACTGGGACAGAACAATTTTAAAAACATTAAATGATTTTCCAACATTTTTCTAATTATTTCTTTTATTTCCTATTTCTCATGTGCTTTAGAATGCATTACAATATCAGCAGAGTAATGGGCTTCCCTTGTGGCTAACAGGGTAAAGTGTCTGCTTGCAATGGAGACCCAGGTTCCATTCCTACGTGAGGAAAATCCCCTGAAGGAGGAAATGGCAACCCATTCCAGTATTCGTGCCTGAGAATCCTATAGACAGAGGAGCCTGTGAGTCTACAGTCCGCAGGGTCGTAAAGAGTCAGAAACAAGTGAGCGACTTCACTTTCACTTTAGTAGAGTATTATCATATGTTTAAAAATATGGTAAAAAATACTGGTACAAATTTCACCATTAAAGTTTCATATTCTGCTGTTTTAATTCATGGTGCTAGTAACCTGAAACAACTTCAGTTTTCCTTGCTATTTGTGATCATGCCTGACCTAGCTCTTGAGAAATCTGTATGCAGGCCAGGAAGCAACAGTTAGAAGTGGACATGAAACAATAGACTGGTTCCAAATAGGAAAAAGAGTATGTCAAGGCAGTATATTGTCACCCTGCTTATTGAATGTCTATGCAGAGTACATCATGAGAAATGCTGGACTGGAAGAAACACAAGCTGGAATCAAGATTGCTGGGAGAAATATCAATAACCTCAGACATGGAGATGACTCCACCCTTATGGCAGAAAGGGAAGAGAAAAGCCTCTTGATGAAAGAGTAGAGTGAAAAAGTTGGCTTAAAGCTCAACATTCAGAAAACGAAGATCATGGCATCTAACCCAATCACTTCATGGGAAATAGATATGGAAATGGTGGAAAGAGTGTCAGACATTTTTTGTTGGGCTCCAAAGTCACTACAGATGGTTACTGCAGCCATGAACTTAAAATACACTTACTCCTTGGAAGAAAAGTTATGACCAACCTGAATAGCATATTTAAAAGGAGAGACATTGATTTGCTGACTAAGGCCCATCTAGTCAAGGCTATGGTTTTTCACGTATTGATGTGAAAGTTAGACTGTGAAGAAGGTAGAGCACTGAAAAATTGATGCTTTTGAGCTGTGGTGTTGGAGAAGACACGTGAGAGTCCTTTGGACTGCAAGGAGATCCAACCAGTCCATTCTGAATGAGATCAGCTCTGGGACTTCTTTGGAAAGAATGATGCTAAGGCTAAAACTACGTACTTAGGCTACCTCATGTGAACAGCTGACTCATGGAAAAGGCCTTGATGCTGTGAGGGATTGGGGGCAGGAGGAGAAGGGGATGACAGAGGATGAGATGGCTGGAAGGCATCACTGACTCTATGGAAGTAAGTCTGATTGAACTCCAGGTGTTGGTAATGGACAGGGAAGCCTGGCATGCTGCAATTCATAGAGTTGCAAAGAATCAGACAGGACTGATCGACTGAACTGAACTGAACTGCACTGAAGCTCTGGACTGTTAATGGCAGAGGTAGAGGCCCTAGTCTGTATATCAAATGTTGGAGTGATGAAATAAAGTTTAAAGTTGCTGTTAACTTAAAAATTAAATATTTTTAATTTAGAAAGATAGTAACAGTAACCCTTTATGTGAGACAGCAAAAGAGACAGAGATGAATAGAACAGTCTTTTGGACTCTCTGGGAAAGGTAGAGGGTGTGATGATTTACCACAATGGCATTAAAACATGTATAATATCATATAAGAAACGAATTGCCAGTCTACGTTCAATGTAGAATACAGGATGCATGGGGCTGGTTCACTTGGATGACCCAGAGGGATGGTATGGGGAGGGAGATGTGAGTGGGTTTAGGGTTGGGAACATGTGTACACCAGTGGTGGATACATGTTGATGTATGGCAAAACCAATACAATATTGTAAATTAAAAATAAATAAATAAAGTTACTACAAAAAAAAAAGAAACAAAATTATAGTATGTCTTCAGAAATAAAATGTTTAGAATTGATTTTTATAGTAATGGAAGACCTTTTCTCGTATTAAATATTAGTGAACATTCTGGCTAGATATTATTTTACTTGAACTTTATGCTAGACACCTTGTTTTTGACCTGTGAAACTAATATTGTAAATCTGCTTTAATCATGGAGAATAGTCACTGGGTATCTACTTGAATGGGAAAGTATAAATCTACTGTAGTTGTATTTCATCAGTGTTCCCTCTGGGAAAATCAGGATATGAAAATGAGATTGTGCATTTCTGTGCTTTGGAGTTATATGTTCCTAGTCAGTTAAGATAATTAAGACGTTTAATGATTCCAGATTCTTGTGCAGGAAAACACTAATGTCACTGTTGCCAGACCTGTTTTTTGTGCTTAACAGGATCCTTTTACCGTGATATATGTTTGCTTCATGTATTTTCCACTTTAAAGAATTTTCTATGTGTCCTGGCTCTGTCCAGTTTCAGAACACTCCTCTTTAAACTGTATGGGAGACTGTTTCAGCAGCTATGGTCCTTCAGCTGTTTGTTTGTTTGTTTGTTTGTTTTCTCTCTCTCTCTCTAATTTTAATACATATCATTTATTGGGTATTTTTATCATTGTGAAATAATTTTCTTCAAAAAAAAAAGTTTTTCACTTCAGGTATGAGACTTCCTACTGAAAGTTGTCTTCTATATAATCATGACATACGCTCAGTGAGTCCACATAATAAAGAATGACAATTGGTATTTTTTAGCAGAAACTAGGGCTTCCCTAGTAGGTCACCTGCTTAAGAATCTGATGCAATGCAGGAGACCCCAGATTGATTTCTGGTTTTGGAGGATGCTCTGGAGAAGCAATAGGCCACTCACTCCAGTATTCTTTAGGCTTTCTTGGTGGTTTAAAAGGTAAACAATCTATCTGCTATGAGAGATCTACTGGAAGAGTGAACTGACAACCCAGTACAGTATTCTTGCCTGAAGAACCCCCATGGACATATGAGCTTGATGGGCTATGGTCCAGAGGGTCACAAAGAGTCAGACATGACTGTGAGAATAAGCAAACCAGAAACCAAATATATATTTTAAAAATCCTTGAAAAGCTTGAAATTTGGAGGTCTGCCTTAGAAAGAGTATTTTAACCCTGAAAAAATATACATAAAGTAATGAACTTTACTACTCTCTTTTCCCTATAAGATCAGAGGAGAAATGGAGTATCATTTCCCTTTTTAGAGGCTAGATGTTCTAGTAGAAGATATTAAATGATTAAATAAATGATTTAAACTTACTGAAATGCTGCTTTCAAAAAAAAAGCTAATTCAAGACAGGTACCAAAGCAAGAACATAATTGAAATCACTTGCTGTTGTAAGACATGGTTTCAAAAGAGAACTAAATAAACATAAATAATGACTGGATAAATTCTCTGGCAATACATTATAAAAATTTATTTTTACACAAAATAAAATTAAAAAATGCCTTTTAGTTATGCATAATTTTAATAATCAAGAGCACGGACTACTTTTCAGACACTTCAGGCAAAGGTCATTTAAAAACCGATCTTCTTTATCTGCCAAAACAACATGGTGGTGGTGGATGGTGGTGATGGTCATGATTAGTTGCTAAGTCATTTCCCTCTCTTTTTCATCTCCATGGATTATAGATCACCAGGCTCCTCTGCCCGTGGGATTTTCCAGGCAAGAATACTGAGGCTGGTTTTCATTCTCTTCCAGAAGATCTATCTTCCCAACTCAGGGATTTCTCAACCCTGAGCCATCTGCACTGGGAAGTGGATTCTTTACCACTGAGCCACCAGAATACCCCCAAGCAACACAGTCTCTACTTAAGAAGTACTTCTTGGCTTTCACATGTACTGTATCAAACTTCTAGCCTGTAGAATCTGTGTTTGTTCAGAACTACCCTAGTGATACATCGATTAATAGTCAGCTTCCCAGTGATCGTTGTCTGGGAAGATCCCACATACTGAAGTGCAACTAAGCTTATGGCCCACAACTCAGGAGCTCATGTGCCAAAGCTAGAGCCAGTGTTCTCCAACAAAAGAAGCCATCACAATGGGAAGGTTATGCCCCATATTGAAGTGCACCATACCACTTGCCTCAGCTAAAGAAAGCCCGTGAACATCCATGACTACCTGGCCCCACCAAAATAAATGAAATTTAAAAAATAATAAAACAAAAAAGACCTTAAGTAAAAACAGTGACTTAGTTTAACATAGACATGCGTTTACATATATGTAGTAACAAGCAAATGAACTTTGAATGTTGAAAGCAAAAAAATACTTATCTTTCAAGACATGATAGAGTGATACTGATTAGAATGAACTTATCAGAAAATAAAAATATTTTATGCAATAGTTCACCAGGATGAGGGGTAAGGGTATCTCAACCATTCAAAGTTCAAATTTGTGGCGTGAATGCCTAAAAGCCTATGAAATATCATATTGCTCATATAATTACAGTATACATTTATCCACTGAGGCTGTTAGCTCTCTCTTTCACACCTTTATATTTCATTCTGAAGTGATTTGGATTTTCCAAACTAATATGTAGATTTGTTTTGTTTTAGTTTCTGAGGAGACTTCTCATTCTTCCCACACACTAGGAAATTTTACTATAATTTTTATTACTATAGTTCAAGTTTTGTCTACTCTAATCCTTCATACCATTAACTCCATATACATTTTATTTTTTTTAGCAGACTCTGGTGATGTTACTCAAACTGTTTTAGCCATTCTTTAATTTGAGTATAAGGCTCACTAATTTTAAAAACAAATTAA